>APFE030778099.1:434030-536000 GCA_000404065.3 Pinus taeda
GATATCCCTATGCCCAAAAGAGTGAAATTGAATGTATGGTTGCAGAAATGCTAGAGGTTGGTATAATTCAACCTAGTCAAAGTTCTTTCTTTGCTCCAGTAGTATTAGTGCACAAGAAGGATGGATCATGGCGTATGTGTCCGGATTATAGGGAGCTCAACAAGCTCACTATTAAAGATAAGTTTCCCATTCCTGTCATTGATGAGTTATTGGATGAATTACATGGATCAATTTACTTCACCAAGTTGGATCTTCATTCAGGATATCATCAAATCAGAATGAAGACTGAAGACATTCCAAAAACAACATTTAGAACCCATGAGGGTCATTATGAATTTTTGGTCATGCCTTTTGGCCTTACCAATGCACCTTCTACATTTCAAGGTTTGATGAATTCCATTTTCAAACCCTTCCTTAGAAAATTTAAGTATTTTTTGATGATATACTAATCTACAACAAGTCTTTGAAGGATCATGTTCAACGTGTTGAGAGGGTGCTCAAGCTATTGGAGGATAAACAATTATATGAAGAAAGCTCGAAATGTTTCTTTGGAGTACAAGAGGTGTAATATCTAGCTTATATTGTATCTCATGAAGGTGTTAAGGTAGACCCTAGAAAAATTTAAACCATTAAGGAATGGAAAATGCCCACATCCACAAAGCATCTACAAGGATTTATCGGGTTGACAGGGTATTATGGCAAGTTTGTTAAGAATTATGGGATAATATTAGCACCTATAACAACATTATTGAAGAAAGATGCATTTTCATGGACTCCAGAAGCAACAAAGGCCTTTGAACATCTTAAAGAGGCAATGTGCCAAGCACCAGTCTTAGCTACATCGGACTTCATAAAAACCTTTATTGTGGAATGTGATGCCTCAAGAAATTGAATTGGCGTTGTTTTAATGCAAGAAGAAAGACCCATTGCTTTTGAAATTTGTCCAATAAAAGGAAAGTACTTACACAAAGCTACTCATGATAAGGAAATGTTGGCAATACTACATGCACTTTAAATGGTGACCCTACCTAATGGGAAGACACTTTAAGGTAAAAACAAATCATGTTATTCCTAAATACTTTTTAGAACAAAGACTATCTTCAGAAGAGCAGCAAAAATGGGTCACAAAGATGTTGGGTTATGACTTTGAAATCATCTACAAAAAAGGGAAGCAAAATGTTGTGGCATATGCACTCTCAAGAAAGGATGAGGATGTGGAAGAATTTCTTTATGCAATTTCTATTATACAACCAAATTAGATAAACGAAGCAAGGTATGAATGGAAGAATGATGAAGAAGTGTGGGAACTCATTCAAAAGTTACAACAAGATCATGGTACATCTGATACATTTAAATGGAAAAGTTATTCGTTATGGTACAAAGATCGATTATACCTATGTAAGAATTACGAAATCAAACAAAATATTCTTAGGGAATTAGACACATGTTCCTTAGGAGGGCACTGAGGATATTTAAAAGCTTACCACAGGGTTAATAAGGAATATTTTTGGGATGGAATTAAATTGGATATTCAAAATTTTTTGGTGGAATGTTTGGTTTTCCAACAAAATAAAGTTGAAATAGTTAAAACCCCAGGTCTATTACAACCTTTATCCATTCCAAGCCAATGTCGGGAGGAAGTTTCAATGATTTTATCATAGGTTTACCTGAGTCTGAAGGAAAGAGTGTTATCATGGTGGTAGTTGACAGAATTACCAAGTATGCACACTTCTGTGCATTATCTCATCCATTTAAAGTGAGTACAGTTTCTACTGCATTTATTGAAACAATTCAAAAGCTAAAACCCAAAGATTATTGTAAGCGACAGAGATCCCATTTTCACTAGAAATTTTTGGAAAGAATTATTTTCTTATCTTGGTACTCAACTAACTCATAGCTCATCTTATCATCCTCAATCTAATTGGAAAACTGAGATAGTAAACAAATGTTTGGAAGGATATCTTCATTGCTTTATATCTAATAAACAGACATAATGGTTCAAATGGTTGCCTATGGCTGAATGGTGGTACAACACTTCCTTCCATACAGAAACAAAAGTGACCTCATTTATGGCACTTTATGGATATCATCCACCATCCATCACATAATATTCAAGAGAAAATTCTAAGGTTCAAGAATGTAATATCACATCAAGCACCAAAAACAAGTTCTCCAACTCTTAAAGGATAACCTCACCTTGGCACTGAACATAATGAAACCACAAACAAATCAACATTGCAGCGAAAGAAGTTTTGATGTCAGTGATTGGGTATTCCTATGGCTACAACCATATAAACAAATTTCCCTCAAGCAAGCTAAGAAGGATAATAAATTATCACCAAACTATTATGGTCCGTACAAGGTGTTGCAAGACATAGGTACTATGGCATACAAATGGGAGCTTCCTGCAGCTTCTCGAGTGCACCCAGTTTTCCATGTGTCATGCTTAAAGAAGGCTATAGGTGACAAGCTCCCAGTTCAAACAATATTGCCAGAACTTGATGAGGAAGGGAAAATCATATTGGAACCTGAAGGGTTAAAGAAACAAGAACTCGACATCTACAAAATCGATAAATTTTAGAGTATCTCATCAGGTGGAAGAACTTACCTGTTGAAGATTCCACATGGGAGGATGAGAATTTTATACAGAAGCATCCAAAACTACTCAAGCATTGAGGAGAACACTTTTTTGAAGGAGAGGGGCATGTTAGGTCCCTATAATACTAGTGATTCCCCCATTACTATTGTCATTGTATCCCTTATTGTTATTGTTGTACCACTAGTGTCCCCATATTGTTATTATTGTGCCACATAGAAGCCCACTATTGTTAATTTTGTGCCATTATATTATTATTGTTAGGTCAGATTTGGCTATATTGTGACCCCTTAGACTCCTATATATAGAAAGGAGGTTTTGTCATTTGTGTCATTCAAGAATTATTCATTTTTGTAATGTAAGGGAGATTTCCCCCTCGAAGAGGCTGAATTCTAAGGCATTGATCTTTATTTTCTATCTTTTTATGAGCTTGTTTCATAACATCCTCATTACCAATTGGTTTTCTGGAACATGTGCTTCTCTAAAACATGTTCATTACATGAAAATCCTTGGAAGGCTCCTGGAAAGCCATGGCCATGACCAGAATTCCTCTTCAATTATGGATGTTGGTGGCATTTCGTAGCATAAATCAAGTCCATGAAATCAACATTGAGTTGCTATGATGTTTATATAAGAGATCCCAAACACTAAGGACAACAATCCCATATTTATTCAACTTCTCTAAACTGGACAAAACAAAGGCAATATCCGAGGAGGTGAAATCTTAAAGAACCATGTGTATAACCAAACATAGGTTAACATCCAATGAAAAACACATTGGACCATGGAAAAGTGTTGACACATATGCCATAGATGTGTTTACATATGCCAGAGGTGTTTACATTTTTACAAAGGAGTATATTGTATTATGGAAAATTCTTTCTTAACATAAAATGTTTTAGAATTGATGTTATCTCGATGGTAGCATTAGTTCAGTTGAAGCTGAAATTGTCTCAATTATTTATATTTATCCTAAGTTTTTCCTTGGTATGAGACCAAAAAAGAAGAAGATTTCACTGGTTGGTCAAGGAAAAATGTTCGACGATATAAGAAGATTTCACTGGATGGAAACCCTTCTAAGGCTAATGTGAGGTTATTTATACATTGTTCCAAGGTCTACTACATGCACATTTGAGGACTATTGATTAAGGATTTGTTTGGACATTCTTTGGAACTATTCACATAAGCATTGTGGCTATTTGAGTCTTGGCCCTAAGGGTTATTCTTTGGCTCATTTGAGACACAAGACCAACCTTTGTCTGAGATTATTTTAGCTCTTGAATAGGAGGTTATTCACATCACCTAAGGAACAAACCTTGATTTTTTATGTGGCTGAACTCATCTACATTCTTTGTTGGAGTATTTTACTCTATCTGAATGGCTAATTATTTATCTCTATGGAATTTTTCGAAGGTTTCTTCCACTTCTTCCTGAGGTCCATATCGGTCCCTCTATGACAGATCACATTGACATAAATGTGGGATTTTTATCTCATAATGCTCCTACATCCTTAAGGTTGAGCATCACTTGAACCAAGACCAGAGTAAGACTCTCTCAAGTTTCATTTCAAGGATTGATAGAGTATTATTTCATTGCAAAGTTTTTGGATTGTTCTAAAGAATTTCTGAAAGATTATTCACACAATATTATTATGAAAGATCATGGGTGATACAAGGTCTCTAGTGGACATAGACATGGAATTTAATGAATTCTTTCAAATGTTGGCAGAGCCTCCATCTTCACCTAACCAAGGAAAATATTTGCAAGAAGATACTAACGACGAACAATATCTAAACATTATAACACCTTCAACGGGTTTAGACTCATCCAAATTCCATAACAATTATGATCCCTATCTTCACCAAGAACATTGTCTCCGAGAGACTTTTCAGATTCTTCTATATAAAATGCCATATATCTTCATATGAGAGACCCTGAATCTAAATTCATGTGAGAGCTTACAGTCAGAAAAAATAAGCAGAACTACTCGAAGTTCATCATCATATATTTTTCAGGAGTTGGTAAGTGTGTCAGGCCTTGATCAGTTGGGGAACTATGTATCCTATTGACTTTGAAAGACCACAACAGAGTTATTGCTCAATTTTGGAATCAAACTGGATGCCCCAAAAAAACATGGGAAATAATGTTGTCACACATATTTGCACTGTGAATTAATTAGATGCTGAGAGGAATCATTAAATACAAATTTGGGTGCAAACAATGTGAAGAAATATATTTCAGGATGGAGTTACCAAGTTTTGGTTGGAAGGGAGTTGGTAGACCTCACTCACATAGACAACAATGATGATGATGTTGGAATCACCCTTAACCAGTTTGGATGCACTTCTAAACCAGATAGTGTGAATGTTGATGTTCACAAAAAACCTCCTGCATGGGGTAAACCATCATATAAAAATTCTAAGCAAAGGTTCATGGAAAATACCATAGAAGAACTCTAACCTTTCATATTGGAAATCTAAAAAAATGTGCACCAATTCTGATGAAAGATAACTAATTAGGTTTCAATTATAGGGATCATACAAAACTGTGTTAGGAGGAAAATTTACAAAAACAAAGTAGAATAGAGGGAATTCTTACTAGTATTTAGAATTTAGTGTTGAGCAGAAACCACAAGTCATGGAGGACTGGATGGGTTGAAGTTTTGAATACAAGACACAACCTAGGGAGGATTGGATGTGTGGGAGTATTGAAAATAATCCACAAATCAAGGTGGAGTGGAACAATGGGATTTTTTAACAGAAATTACAAATCAAGAAGTGGAGAGGTGGGAGTTTTCATTTTACCTAGAAATCTGGTTTAGTAAATACTAAATCTTGATGAAGAAGTAATTGAGAAACCTAACCTGAATGATATTACATACTAGAATAATGATCTAGATACAAAAGAAAATCCTGATTAAAACAATATAGGAAGGCACTTACCTTCTATTATAGTTTTTGAAATATCCTTAAATGCAACTAATCGACATGTGCAATCTTGGCCAAAGGATGACAAAGCAGTGACATTGAAAGCAATATCACAGTACCAATATCTTCCATCAGTAGAAGGTACTCCTAGCAATGGTCTCTTGTTAGTACCTTTTCTAAAGTACCATACGATTGCATTGGCTTGGATGTTTCTACAAGGGACAACCAACATACATTGTGTTGGTGGTATTCTTGTAGATGATCAGGGGCTTAGGAAGATTGTCTCAGTATTTGCTTTAATTTTGAAGGAAAGGCCTCCTAACAGATCTATTGAGGAATATTCAAATCAAGTAAAGGTTGAAACATTTGTTCTAAATCTAGATGAAGATGATGTAGTATCAACATGTTTGCAAAGGAAGACATCAAATAATGGTGAAAATTATATTTCTTTGGTGGAATACATTAAGTGGAAAGAAAACACATTTTATATGAAGAAATATCGACCATCTGTTGATACATTGGTTGTGTGTCCAACAAGTGTTCTTAAGCAATGGGCATAGGAAATATTTGACAAGGTTACCACAAAGCCAATTTGTTTCTTTGTTTCTATCATGGAAGAAACAAGACAAAAGACTCTGATAAGCGGGAAAAGCATGAAATTATTTTCACTACTTCTTCCATCATAAGTGTTGAGGTTCCAAAATAGGATCTTGGAGACAATTATGAAGAATATGAAAGAAATTCTGATGATTATGGTCTAATTGACTCTTTTATTCTGGAAAATAAAAATAATACAAAGAGACCATTAATAAGACAAAGAGTAGAAATGGGGAAAAATGGTCCTCAAGTGAACCTATTCCTCACCATGTTCCAAGAGTGGGTTAGTTAATGTTGGTTCTATATGAATATTAGAGTATTAAGAATCATAGAACCCAAGTTACTAGACCGTGTTGGGGTTTACAAGATAAACGAAGGTGGTGTATCTATGGGATCAATCAATAATTCTACTGATGACCTTTTCACCTACTTTAGGTTTCTTAAATACAATCCATATCTTGTTTATAAGTATTTCACTTCTAAAATGAAGTTGTTGATTTCCAGAAATACAATTTCAGGATACCAGAAGCTCCATGTTGTCCTGAAGACAATATTTCTCTGGAGTACAAAAGGTGCTACCATTGATGGGGAACCTATTATTACATTAACTCCTCAAACATTTACCTTGCAGAGGGTTGAATTCTCTTTGGAAGAACATGATATTTATCACTTGCTTGAAGCTCATTCAGAAGCTCAATTCAATGTCTATGCTACTGCAGGAACTATGAAAAAGAACTATGTAAATATATTATTGATGTTGATACATATTATTCAACCATGTGATCATCATCTTATTGTTAAAAGTTACTTATCCATTTCTACTTGGGGATCTTTTGTAGAATTAGTAAGGAAGCTACCCAGGGAAAAACATATTGATTTGATAAATCGATTGCAAGGTTGATTGGCTCTTTATGGCGTTTGTAAGGTTTCCACTGAATAAGTTGTTGTCACCTTCTGTGGTCATTTATTTTGCAATCACTGCATATTAGATTGCACATATTAGGTTTCAAATGCTTTTTCTACACATATCAGACCATACATCACTTACAGGTTTTTAGCATGAATTTATAAGGATTAGATGACATTGCTCCTTTAAAGCATGTAAACTATCATTTTCCTGAAGAAATTTTCCAAATAATTCATATAACTATTATATTTATAACATAAATATTTTATCTTATTTTCCATAATTATAATAATAATTAAAAAACACATATTAAACCATCACAACAAGCATTGTTTAGCAACAATGTTCCTTATGATGTAGTATATATTGTCACATCAGATAAATATATTAACATTTCCAATCTATTTTGACTTTATAACAGTAACAAATAATAATATTCTTAAGTAATTTAATTTGTAATAAAAAATTTAAATAAAAAACTAAACAACGTATTCAATGGAAGGTTCCATAACAACCATTACTTTGGTACTTTCAGTTTTTTCATTTTTTAGATCTTTGTCAAGCCTTCCTCAAAGACCTCGTTAACTATTGATGCTGAGGTATAAGTGTACAAAAATATATTTTTGTAGAGGATTATGTCATCGTTGGATGCAGCTCCACTGTGTGCTACGTATGTATTATCTGTTATGTCAGATTATAATTCACGAGGGTACATGGTATAGATGTTTAGTACATTACAAAATATGTACATAAATGGATTATGGGATTAGAAATGTATTCTAGATATTTTTTTAGTGCTTCTTTTGGGATGAGAATATACCCTCTATACCTGATGGTTCAATTGGTTCTACTTAATGGGAAGAGGATGAATATTCCAAATGAAGAGAATTTTTTTTGGAAAAGTGATTGGAATTTGATGTAGCCATACTCAGTTAGACAATAGCATTTTCTGTACTCAAGGCTGCAAAAGGCATCTAAACAAAGATTTCATGTTTTTTCTAACTACCTTAAAACATTGGACTTCTAATGATACTGTCAATGATAAGATCTATGCAAGTTTAGGAGTCCGTGAACTCAATTTGAAATTTGAAAATCGAGACTTTCACTCTTCAAATATCAAAGCTACGATATAAACTCTCCAAGCCCTCCCAAAGTTATGTAAAAGTGCCTTTAGCAATAGTTATGTCAATAATATCAATAAAGATTCCGCTGAAACGTATGATAGTGGTAATAGAAATAAACATGCAAAGCTAAGTCTAAAGAAATAGATTATAGAGACATCAAAGAAGCCATATTTTTTTCCCAGTGGATGAGTATGCTAGATTTTCTTCAGGTTCCAATAAAATAATTATGGATACAACTTAGAAGGTTGGATGGAACTAGATCTGTAATCACATGGGATAAAACTATGAATAATTTCAATACACTCCCTAAGGTAACTGTTATGACAATGTCCCTGAAATTTGCAAGCCTTGATCTCAACATGGTTGCTGCATATTATGTTATTATACTTGATCTTTGATGAAATACAACAACTGAAGACTAACCTATTGATAGATCACATTGAATTTTACAAATGTGTCCTATAATGGTTTCCCAATTTATAGTTAAATATACTCTAAACTATCGTATTTTAGCACTCTGGTAATGGAAGTGATAAATACTTGCATCAAAAATTTAGAGAGGATGGAGGTAGTGGTCGTCAAATATTATTTGCAGAGGAGGACTTGATATATTTATTTCTGGTTTGAGAACACTGGTCTTAGATGAAGAAAGGAAAAGTGACTAAGGAGTTACAGAAAAGGAGGCAAAGCTACAAGTTTTGAGATAGTTTTGGGATTTCATGGGAGCAAGTTATCCATGAAAGCCTAGTTACCAAAAATGGGACGATACCCGTAATTTTTTGGAGAAACCCAATGAAACTAGAAATGATGTCTTAAATGATCATTTTTGTTTTCAGTGGCCAGAAATAGTTTCTGGCAAAATGAAACCATTTCTTCTCCAGTTTCTTGACAAATGAAACCATTTCTTCTTCGTTTCTAGATAGAATTCAGTTAACTCCAGTGGAATTTATATTTTCCAAACATGGGTTAAGTCCAGTTCAATTCGCATTTCAATTCCAATAGACTTTTAGTTTTCTACAAGTTGAATTGCTACATACACATAGAGAGTGAAAGAATTGTTGTCCATGGGTATTCTGAGAGAACAACTGAAAAAAAGAAGCACCAGATGTATTTGTGAGAGAATCCATACAGGCTCCAATAGTTCTCTTATGCCATTAAACTCTAGCTCCAGAATCTAGTTGAGTAGTATTACTATTGTGTATCAAATATTTTTATTTATTCAAACAGGAGTTATCTTTTTTTTTTCAACTGTGCATCTATCCATGCAAACTAGTGGCTTTTCTTATTTGTGTAGTCACTCATGGTTTTTCAAGGATTTAAGCCAAAGTGGAGAGAAAACTCATCACTCATAAAATGCAAGAAAGGCACTGAGCAAATCTGATTCTGGATATGATCATCTTCGTGCCTCCATCGAGTTATCTTCAGCAAAATCATCAATTTTATTGTCAACAGTTACTATGTACAAACTTCAATCTCTTTTTTTTCTTATGAATGGTGATTGACACGCATTTTTCATACAAGCTTTTTTCATCCAACCTCTTTATACAATAGAGGTAAGTTCTGGATTGCAACCTACTTTGAATTATAAAATTTAGGGTTGCTTTATTTCCCTTATGAATCTTCCATTCTTTCATGTTCCTGCTTGTAGGAATATATCTGCAAAAGGCCCAGAATAATTTAAGTCCACAATCATTGATTATGTGTAACCTGAAGCTTTATGTTTGCATCATAGTAAATGGTTTATGAATTATGCAGAGCACTATGTACACCCTCATGGATAAGATATAACAACAAGTCCAAAAGGACGCTAAAAGAAAACAAAAGCACAAGTATCAATGCACTTGAAAAACCATATAATTAATGGATAATCATATTGTCATTACTGGCTTCCAGGGATGAAGACAGATCGTTCAACATCGGTAGCCATTCTTGTAATTCTCCCTGAAAATACTTTTGTTCCTTCATTGTAACTACTATCGAATGTAGTATGCGATATTATGTTTGTTTTTAATGCTCTAAACTCAGTATGAACATTAATTTCTTTTCCATGAGAGTCTTCTTGAGCCACCATTTCTTGCCAATTCTCCAACATGGATGAAGTGCAAGAAGCCATCGTCTTAACCAATGTCTATCGTTGGAATAGTATATAAGCATTCTCAATAGCATACATTAAAATAAAACTCACAGGACCTCCCCAAAAAATAGTTAAGTTATTGTAAATCGTTGTTTAGAACTTCTGCTTGGTGCGGGAAAGCAGAGTGCACAACCCTTAGAGACAAGGTTGGTTCGGATGTTCCACTACTTGAGAGGAAACACCGAGGAAGGATATTATCACAGTGGAGGATTCAACACAGCTTCCATGTAGCTTCCTGCACTCTATTTTATATATGTAGTGCCTATAATCTGCTTCTAGGTTATGGTAGGTGGAGGAAACAAGAGTTCCACCGCTTGAGAGATAACTTTTTTGTGCACGTTCCACCACTTGAGAGGCTACACTGAGGAAGGATATGATCACAGGGCACAATTATGATATTTGGATATGCTTTTGTTATTCTCAATAGCATACTTTAAAATGCAACTCAGAGGACCTCCCTAAAAAATGGTTAAGTTATTGTAAATCCTTGTTTAGCAGTAGATAAACTGATAAGTTAAAAATATATTTGACATGTTAGATAAACACACTCCTAAAAATAAGAGATAGCATGACCATATATATAATTTTCTGCAATTGTTAACTCATTTTCAGCGTTGGTGAATTTGATAAATCCTTTTCCTTTATACTATAAAGTTGTATGAAAATATTGAAAAGTTACCCACTTTGTGCAAAGCCTTGAGAGCTTCTAGAATAGAATAGATGAAAATGATCTGCATTATTTTAGGAATTCAAGTGAAACAGATTTAGTATGCTAAAATACCATTTATCATTTAGGCAAATATTTACTTTAATTGAATGAAACTAAAGAAGGTAGTGGCTCCATAGATTGGCTATATACATGATTTTTTTTTTTCATTTTTATATAGAAAAGCACAGGGCTAAAATATAACTCCATGTATAATAGGTACCCACCTTCTCATTATGGCTTGGGAGGTGCACAAAATACACCTAAATTTTTCGATCAAGGACTATCCACTTACAATTACACTCGAGGCAGTCCATCACCATGGACCATCCCATATATAGAAGGCACCAACAATCTTAGATATAATCCAAAATTGTAGTTGTCAAGACTCAAAAATCTAATACAATGCAACAGGGCTGAAGAACAGCACATTGGCATACGCAAAGTAGTGTGCTCTCATTGATTTGGTCCTATGACCTTGCAATGAGAACAAACTAACAAATCGAATTGGAGAGACAAAGTTTATTCTTGAAACTCATGGTGGTTGTATAGAACTTAATGTCTTATTACACACATCATTATCTTTCAAGAATCATATGTGTTTTCTTTGGAAGGCTATTGACCAGCTAAACTAGAAAATTATAGATTTTGTTGCTGTTCATCATGGATGTAGGCTAGTTTTCTCAATTCCTGAAAAGCATGCATTATTTCTTCATCAAATCCTCCTATAAACTGCAATTTAGATAGAAATATAACAAGAGAAGAATCATTAATAAATCTAGTATAAAAATATTTCAAATCATAAAGTCCTTGTCTAGGATATACTTGTACACCTTTACAAATATGCTAGCCTTCTTTGCAGCCTTTTCCTGAAGTGCTTTAGGTACCCTTCTTTGTTTTTCATGAATGAGGAGTAAGGTCATCATCCTTGGTATTCCCTTCCTTAGCAGCTTGGGCAGCAACCCTCTATTTGTCATGATCTCTTTGATTTCTGTGAGTCATGGTGAAAAAATGAGCTTCAAATACAACTTTTGAATGCCTTGTCCCTAGCCCATAAGGGCTTCAACAATATTCTTGTATAAAATAGTATGATAGCTACTCCACACTTGTCAAATGGAGGTACTTCTATTTGAACCAATAATATATATATATATATATATATATATATATATATATATATATATATATATATATATATATTCAACAGAAAAAGAAATAGAAAACTTAGGGGAATTGATATTATTCTCCCCATTACTTTAAAAATACAATATTTGGCTTTTGAAAACAAGATACATACAAATGAAATACTACATATTGGGTATTATATGCACATTGTAGATGATGTTTCCATTTCTCAAGCATCATAAAAAAAAATTCAACAACCGCCCATCATATAGTACATCAAATTATACATGTGAATAAATTTATCTCTTCAAATTTTTAGTTAATTATATTGTTCTAATTAGGTGTCAATTTATTTTTAATTTTTTTTTTGAAACTAATTTTCAAATATATATTGTGCAGATTAAAATTGGTTGCAGTAGAGAATAATATAAATTTTATTCCAATAATTTATGATCGCAATGGAAGAAATTTCATCAGTGTCACAAAGTAGACCACCCCTTTCCCAACAAAAATCTTCCATAGAGGCATCAAAATAAATCCAAAGCGAAGAATATCAAGAAGCAAAAAAATCCTTTGAGGAAACGTTATGGGAAGATGTCAAATGCACTCAATCTTATAGTGGAGGATCAACTGGATCATCTGGTGCAAAGGTTTGGTTGTTCTGTTATTGTAAAAAACAAAAATTAGATAATGGAGGAAGAGTTCGATGGAAATTACCTGGAATGTGGAAAAAAGAACAATTAGCGCTACGTTAGAGTGTACATAAAACAAAGAAAGCTTCTCTAATTAAGAAATTTAATGAAGTTCAAAAGCTGAGACATATTTCTGAAGGTTTAGTTCAAACTAGCAAAAATCTGAGTGGATTGAAAATTGGTGGTCCACACTCTTGTTCTCAACATCAATTTTTTGTTTCCCACCTTGAAAACTTATGTGATGTAAAGGGGGGGGGGGGTGTGGTGAAATCTTGATGCATCCAATGCATGAATTTTTTTTTCAAATGGCATAGATTTCAATGTTTGTAGGTCTCCTTATTAGAAGGAAATGGTAATGGATATTGTTAACAATGCTCCTAAAGGTTAAAAACGTCCTATTTATGAAAAGATGAGGACAACAATGTTATCTGAAGATAGGGATTTGATTGAAGCTAGACTTCAAGGCATTGAAGATAGTTGGAAGGAATCTGGGGTCTCCATTGTCTCATATGGTTTGAAAGATGTTAACCATCATCACCTTATCAATATTTTGGTTTCTAAACCAAAAGGAGTCATGTTCTTAAAATCCTGTGATAATACATGAAAGACAAAAGATGGTCCATATATAATAGGTCTCCTCAAAGAGGAAATATAGGAGGTTGGAAGAGAAAGAGTGGTCGAAATCATTATAGAAAGTGCCTCAAAAAATATCTTTGTTGGTTGGTTAATTGAGGATGAATGTCCAACAATTTTTTGGACTCCTTGTTCAGTGCACTACTTCAATTTTCTCCTGAAATATATTAATAACATTGCTTAGGTTGATAAAACTATAACTGAAGCAAAGATGATACAACACTTTATTGTTAATCATGCAGCATCCATAGCAATTTACAGAAAATGTGCAAAACTTCAGCTTCTTTTATGTGCCGAGACTACATTTGCATCTGCATTCATTATGCTTCAACGCCTTATTAAAATGCATCAAATTTGAGAGAGATGGTGGTATCAATGGTTTGGAAAAGGTGGAAGGGTCCTTATACTAGGGATGGCCTAAAAGTTGAGGACATTCTTATTGGTCTTTCTTCAGAGAATTTTTGGAGGAGAGTGGAGGATATTGTCACCCTTATTACACCTATTGTTTCCACCCTTCGCATATTTGATATTGATCAATTGTGCTTAGGGGATGTGTTTGAGAGTATGGATCAAATGAAAGAAAATCTTCATGACATAATGGAAGATGAAAATTCTAGGATCGATAAAGAAACTAGAAATGAAGTGTGGGAACTTAGCCTAACAAGGTGGAAAATACTTCATAGGCCTATTCGCTCAATTTCATTCTTACTCAATCCTAAATGGTTTCGTAAAAAACCATCGTCATATGTAGAGCTCATGCAAAACTGGAACACTTTTATAATTAGGTGTTACAATCGTCACGATCACACTACTTTACGGTTTGAGTTAGGAAAGTATTTGAGATCAGAAGACCACTTTGCAAATGAAGATTGTTCATACAACAGACAACAACATGGACCCATCGACTTCTGGATACAATATGGTAGAGGGACCCCCTTGCTTCATCGGTTGGCTATCCATTTTATTTCACAGGTATTCTCAATAGCAAATACCTTTAATGTATTGATTTATGGTTTAAACAATTAATTCTAATGCTCATTTTGGATTATTTTTATTGTAACATTTCAATTGATTATGGCTAACATAATTTTAATTTTATTTTACAAGTGACTCATTCCTCTGCATGTGAAAGAAACTGGAGTGAATATGTTTTCATCCATTGAATGATGAGGAATCTCCTAGGCACAAAAATGGTACAAGATTTGGTGTTTGTACACTCAAATCTACGTTTGTTATCTCGACAACAACTAGAATACAAAACTGGATCCACTTGAGGTGCTACAAGAAAATTCTGAAGACATGCTTGATGATACCACGAAGTCTATTGAACAAAATAATTCTTTTGGAATTTGATCAAGCTCAACAAGCATTCCAGAAAATGAGCTTGAAAATATATATTATTAGGTTTACTTGCATTTTGATATGAATTGTTGGAAGTGACTTTAGAGATACATATATATTCAAAAGTATACATTTAATTATTTATATTTCAAATCATTTATTCTTATCAATTTTTTCTATTTTATTGGAATTAATGATGGCTAAATTTTTGTATCTACAAAATTATAACTTCTTTCTTCAAACTAAATCAATATCTATGAATGTTTCTTTACAATTTCATAAGTAGAAACAATGCATGTCTATGATTAATTCATTGTTTATATTGTTCACCTTTAATATTGTTTTTTCTCTCTCCTCATTTCTTCTATGTGAAACCTGCAAACTTTGTTTCTCGTACCGTTCTCATTTCCTACTTCATTTATCGTTTCTCATTTCTGGTAACATAGCATGAAAGTGAATTTCCATTGTGTTGCTCCTCCTATGGAAGGTTTGTCAAAGGTTCTTAACACCAGACTTGTTGGAATGATAACAATTTTTTCCTCATCCATTAGACAACTTCTCATAGAAAACTTGGAAATTACATCATGGACTATGACAATATCTTATAATGGCCTTTAACTATCAAAATTGATATTTTTTATAATAACTAGATGAGCCTAGCCGAGTGTGAGAAAAAGTGAGGAGATCGTAGATTTTTTTTGTTATTTCACTCCTTTCAAAATAACTCCATATTTTTTTAAAGTAATTTCTACTTATAAATCATATGTTTTTGAAGTAAACTCTACTTATTTTTAGATTTTAATGGGTTTCACCAATCCAAAAATAGAGAAATATTAAATGGAACATGAGCTTACTAATGGTTACATCACCATCAAGGTTCTAGAGCATCTTTCCTATTCCCTTCTGGCCAAGTGAGGTGCATAGAATTCTCGCGATGGCCATGGCAGTTGCAATGTTGGCCTTTTGAGCATCTATGTCTCTCATTCGGGTTTTCTTCTCTTGCTCATTTATTATGATAAATGGCCTCTCAAAATCATCAAATGCCAATTCCATGACTAGAAAAAGTAAAAAACTGAAGCATAAAGATTCAAGCCTAAACATACAAGTGTGGATGCAAAAAAACAGTGGATATTGAAACAAAGACCTGAGCTGTGTGTACTCCTCTCTGTGTGGAAGACTGAAAATGAGGTAAAATACAATGAAGTTAAAAATGAAACATACCATGGCACCGTCAATGGGCTCAAGGTCATATGGGGGTTTGAAACTGATTTTTCTACTAGTAAAACCCTCATTTGCAACTCTCTAAAACCTCGTTTTCGCTCCCGCAAGTGAAAAGTGAACAAACACTACCTAGTCTAGAACATAAATGAAGATGGGGTTGGGAGTGCTTTTGTAAATAAAATTTAACATTTTTTTTTTAAATATGTCAAAAATTTACTTCCTAAAAAATAATAAACATTATTTATTTTCACTCTCATGCTCAGTTTTCAATTTCATTTGAGAAACTAGTGCCCTTGTGCATAATTTGGTTGGGCTCGAAAGCATTTATGGTATATTTGGTGGATTTGTCATAATAATAATCTAATTTGAAGGTTGTCATTTTTGTGTTGTGATTTTGTTGTAAAAGTTTAAGGGGGGTAGATATATTGTATTTTTGGAATTTGAATGTTATTTTATTGTTAAATTTTATGGAGCTAGATATATTATATTTTTGGAATTTAAATGTTATTAGAAAGAAACATTTTTGTTGTATTGATAACATTTAAGTGTAAGAAGGAAACATGTGTTTTTAACTTGTTTGTATTGAAAATATTTAAGTTTTATTTCATATTACGTGGGTGCAAACAAAAGAGAGTCTATAGTAAGGATTTAATAATTAAAAACAAGTGTTAGTTTCTTAAAACTCATATGATAAATTTTGAAGGAGTAGGGTATGCACCCTTCTTTAGGTTAAATATATTCAAAATTTTGTGTGAATGGTTTTGTAAGAATCTATGGTTTTACCTTGAGAAAATGGAGTCGTCTCAAAATCACTCTCATAGTTTAGGTTGTCATAAGAAAACTAGGTGTTTTTCCTTAAGATGTAAACATTTCATTTTAAGAAGTGTGATAATGTGGTTCTAGCGACCAATTAAAATATCAAACGAGCATGAACATTTGGGATGCCAGTGTTATGTTCTACTTGAGGCACGGGTGCACATCCAAAAAGGCTCCAACAAGGGCAAAAGAGGTGGAAGAATTAGAGGGCTTGGGGGTTGTGGTCTCACTTAGAGGTGTAGACAAGCAATTTATCCACCATGAGAAGTTGTGAAGAGAAACTTAAGACATTTGAAAAGTTGTAGGAAAGAAACTTGTAGGTGGTACTAAGTGAATATTCCTTGATTGAAGTTGATACCCTCTCCTTGCACTACCACTTTTCAAGATGAAGAATAAATGTGAAATACATGTGCAACCCACTGAAGAAGTTGGAAAGGTTGTTGCAACATATATAGGTGGTTTTTTTCGAGTTGAAAAAGGAGGCGTTAGAACTTGGAAGGTGGTCATTAGAGTATATTTCTCATGGATTGTTAAGGACATGCAAGGTTTCCATAAGGAGTGAATTACACAAACCTAAAAAATAGGTTGTATTAGATTAGGATATTATTGTTTTTGGGCATTCAAAGTTGGAGGTGCATTTCATGGAGGCGTATTCTAAGTGCTTGGGTTTGGACCACATATTATGATTATCTTAGAATTTTGTTGTGTGTTAGTGGTGTTAATGAATTATGTTTAATGATCACTAGCTAGAATGTGTTCCATGAAGGTAAAAAATCCACAAGTTTCAAATGTCTTGACCATTCTGCATTGTAAGGTGTGTTATGGCCTAGTTTTGAGGAGAGAATTAGAACCATCTTAGATTTTGATGTTTTGTACCATGGAATTAGGTCCACTTACATGGGTTGAGGTGTAAAGGTACCCCATGAGTTGAGGAGAATGATTCCAATCCTTATCTATATATAGTGTTTACGGTATAAGATTAATGATTTTTTGTTTGGAATGGAAGAGGAAGATAAGAAAGAAGAGGCATTTAAGTTTGTTGTAAACAAAAAAAAAGAAACAATTTTTTTTTCCTATTAGCATTATTTTTCAAGTTTCCTCTTCAATAGGACTAAATTTTAGTTGGAGATAGGGATTTGGCCTCTCAAAGGCATTGATTGGGTACTCTAGAATTCCAAGAACTAACATATCCAAAATAGTCCATTAGATATATTTGTCTTGGGCAAAGGTTGCAAAGGCTAAGGTGAAAATATCCCCTTTTTAATGTGGGTTTTAAACCTTCCTTTTGAGAATGCTAAAAGCATGGTCATGATCTTGAAAGGATGTCCTTGATTTTACCAAAATCAAATGCCAATGCTTAATCCATGGTCTGATTCTTTCTATTTGATTTTGGCCCTAAATGTTGATATCTATCTTTGGGTCCAGTTATCACTATATTGTTTCGCTTATGTGTTGAGAAGGTATTAAGGGCTATATAGGATATGACGTTTATTTTCCAGTACGCTTCCCTTGAAACCCTGTAATGAGATTATGTGCCTCATTTTTTTGTCGTAATATTTCAACCACAAGCTCTCCCTATGCCGATGCCCTTGAAGGGAGGGTTTGTAAAGGAAGTGGAAAAAAATAAATCATTCTGAGTCAAAGGAGGGGTATAGATTTCAGGTGTCTCTAGAGGTCTTGAAAAAGGTGAAGGGGGACAAAGTTTACCTCCTATTGCAATGCCTTCTATTCCATCATTCGAGGTGCTAAAGGGTACTAACTTTAAGGTTCATAGGTGCAAGCTCAAAAAGATATTAAAAATGAGAAGGTAGGTGTGATTTTTCGTAGGATTTATTCTTCAATGGTTGACTTTTTGGGTGAGATTTCCTAGTAAATGGAAAAATTGAAGCCCTACCACTTATAGATTAGGTAGATTATGAGAAAATGTTTCCTAAGATTCAAAGCGTCCCTCTATATTTCTTCCATGAGATCCATCAAAACTATGTTCAAGTGTTGATAAATTTTGTGACGATATCATCTTTGATTTAGGGAACCTATTCTTCTTCAACTAGTGGTAAAGAGTCCTATGAATGAGTAGGCAAGGTTTTTCATTTATAAGGTTGGCATCAATCAAGTATTCTCCCTCTCTTCCCAACTCTTATATGAGGAGTGTGCATAATGGATTTATTATTGTAAAAATTTGAAAATATTGGATTATCTTGAAGTTCAAGTGCTTGAAGTGGTTGCCTAAATGTACAAATATTTAAAGGAACTATGTGTTTTTCAATTAGACACTTCTTGTCAAGGAGGTGCAAAAGAGGAAGGCCTTATGGTTATCTTTAAAGGATTGGCCTAGGATCACTCATGTACTGTCTTCTTTTTGTAAAATGACAAATTAAACTTTGGTTATTATTGCAAGAAACTAAATTTCTCTATTCTCTCTTGTTTATAATGTGTATTATTGATCCCATAAAAGTAGATCATGTGACAAGCAACCACTGCTTGAAGGGTTTCAAGCAATGACATGTCAAGATGTAAGTTATGTTTCTTAGTTGTTTTATGGATAGGTTGGACATGAGTCTTGACTTGGTAACTTGTAGCTTGTTAAGTGGGATAGTTTGAAATTGGACATGAGTAGCCCAATATGAGCTATAGTCAGTTCTTAGGTGAACATGACAAAATCTAGTTGTATTAATTGTAACTTGGTCAAGTTTTTGTAGTCGATGCAAGACTTGGTTGGGTTCCCAAGTCTGAAAAAACGTAAGGGTAGCTATGATGGCATGATAGCTAAGGAGTGTCGAGGAATGAAAATGTGTGCTAACACATGTTAGACAATGTCAATGCATGTTGTAGAGTGTTAGGGAGTTCCCAAACATCACAAGAGAGAACTAGGTAAAAATGCATGGACATGAATGAATAAGAGTGTGTGCTAAGGAGTGTCAACAAATTCTAGGTGTCTCAAGGATAAAGTGTGTTAGAAGAAGTTCAGAATAGGACTTGTAGGAGGAAATCTCATGGTTACAATAAGGGGTTGGAAAATGTAGTTTCAGGCAATGTGAGACATTGGGTTAGGAACAAATCGTTAATGACTTGGTTTGATTTGCAAATCGTAAAAATTGTAAGGTTGTCTATGACGGGATGATAGGTAGGGACTACCAAGGTGTGCCAAGGAATGCCAAGATTTTCTAGGTGCTAGGGTATGACACCAACACATGCAAAGGAGTGTGAGGGCCAAGAGTCAGGGAAACAAAAGGGAGCACTAGTTTCAAAAGCATGGAAATGAAGTGTTAGCGAGTTCCATGTGTGCTAACAGGGGAGTGAAAAGGTATGATAGGGAGTGCCAAGCCATGATAGAGTGCTAGGGAAGCATACTAAGATGTGTCAAGTTCCAAGGTGTGTCAATGCATGCTAAGGAGTGTTAGGGAGTGTCAAGGAAGCACAAGGTAGCACTAGGTCAAATTGCATGGAAATGAATGAATAATAGTGTGTGACATGGAGTTTCAGCAAGTTCTAAGTGTGCTAAGGAAGGAGTGACATGGTATGCTAGGAAGTGCTAAGTCATGATAGAGTGTTAGGGTGGCATGCGACCAACATGTGCCAGGTGCCAAGATGTGTAAACACGTGCGAGGAAGTGTTAGAGAGTGTCAGGTAAACATAAGGGATCACTAGGTCAAATTAATGCATGGAAATGAATGAAGAAGAGTTTTTGACAAGAAGTGATAGTGAGTTCTAGGTGTGCTAAGGAGGGAGTGGTGTATTAAGGTAATATTTATTGAATAATTCCCATGAGATAGTAGAGTGTCAAATCAATAATTGTAGGCGGTCTCATTGAAGAGGGTCCGCTAGCTAGTGGTTGAGGCCTCGCTAAGAGAATTCCACTAAATGGTTAGGTTTTGGTCAATTAGAAAGTATATATACTAGTAAAAGCTATGTAATAAATTTCCATGTGAATATTATTGTATTTAGAGCTCTACTTATGTTGGGGGTTTCCCCCTCTAGGACACAATTGAAGATTGTACTCAATTCTGAATATTAATAAAGGATTTCTTAATATTTTTATCTCCCAATTTTGGTTTTGTGTACTTACTTCTTGCAATTATATTTATGTCTATATTTCTCTAACTATTATATTTCAACAAACAAGAAACACCAAAAGTGGTATCATATCACTTTTTATGCTAGCATGCACTATTATTTTAGAGAAGAAAAAAAAGAGAAAGGATGTGTTTTGATGTCTTTAAATATCATGATGTTATTTTTTAAGAGGTAAACCAATGGTTGGGTAAGAATATACATAGAAAACACAAGTGACATGACTTGGTTGGGCACCTTTCTAACCTCTATTAGTACCCATTTTTGTAGTATCATATTGGAAAACATGTGCATATGAACTTGTCTTCCACATATCCTCACGAAAATTGGAAGCCCTGTAGGAACACTTGATGTAGAAATTTTGAATAATATGACACTTATTCACAGAGATTATCCTGATCATACACTATTTGTGGAATCATGCATAATACGTGACCCCCTCTACGTTGATCATCAATTTAGCAGTATTAAGAAAAAATCGCATGCACACATTGAAGCATCAATCACACATATCAACACAATATATCACGGGAAAGCATAAAGCTGAAAACCCCCAAATATCTGTATATTATATTGATTGAGAACATGTAACAATACATAGTACAATACTCCTCGCAAGTAGTCAATACTATCTCCACCTGTTACACACAAACTAGCTCAGATTTGAATCAATCACGAGTTCAAATGTCCTCCACTTCTTGCCTGCCTCCACTTCGCAATCCTGCATGAGAATACTACTGAATGGCTGAACCAAACTCATACTTCCCTTGTGGAACACTACGTAATCCTCATTGGAAACTCAATCCCACTGATTGTGCAAATCACATGCACAACTATAGTCACAACTGACAGCTGTCTTGCCCTTTCACTCATCTCTAATGCTTGTCTCCACTGAATTGTCCATGCACTGAGTTAACTGATGTATTCCTCAATTGATTCATGAGTTAATAATTAGTGAATTAAGTAATAATTAATTCACATCACTCATCACTAGTGTATTTGTTAGTTAGACTAAATACAACTAGTTCAACTAAGTCAAATTGAACACAACTCCATCAACTCCTGATCCAACTCCACAGAACTCAATCATTGAAGTCGTAACTGAAGTCCTCCATCCAATAGCTCAAGTAACCCATAAGAAACACGTATTTCCTTCTGGCAGCTGCATGTGCCACATTTGTAGCTCGAACTGAAGTGCTCCAAGAGAATAAGATAATCTTTATAATCCAAATATTATTAAGAGGTAATAATATTCGACTGTTTTATTTTTAGCCTGGCAGTCTAAAAATAGAATCCGCCCATATGTCTAAAAATAGAGGTCCATCTATTTTTACCAACTTGACCAATCATCCACAAATAGCATCCTGCAACTCATAGACCATGATCCATATGTCTAAAAATAGACTTTGTGCCAAAAATAGCCAGCAGGCCCACTTAGTGAAGGCGACTTCTTTTCACTAAGCTCCATCATCTTGTTGCATTCTCAACACTTGAAACCAACCTAACATAATCATATCATCCATATTGTTGGCATCACTTGGTTAGACACCCATTTAACCTTTGCTTATGTGCCTTTAAGTAGTATCACATAAAACAAAACTTATATATAGAGTTGCATTCCACATATCCTTAAGGACAGTGGAAGGCCCTAAAGAATACTTGAAACTAGCATAACATAATACTATCAACCATATTGTTATAATACATCAAAAAAAACATTTGAGGAGATCAATATTGCGTACCAACGAATTGAGTAGTAAACTAAGGGTACTATTTGTTCTCCTTAGTTAATGCCATGGAATATTTGACCAAATATTATTATAAAAAACTCTTTGGTATACTGAAGAGATAGAAATTGATGCTTATTTCCCCTAAGACCCTACAAACCCTATATTCTCCTTGAAAACCTTAGCCTTTATAAACAAAGAAATAAATTTCCTACATAATTTACAATGTCATTAATTTGAGAATTCCACCAATTCAGTGACACTCCAAACATTTTTTTAGAAAAAGAAATGCCTAGCTCAAAAGAGTCCATGTGTGGCATTGATGACCATTATGTCACTCTATAGTAAATATTTTTTGGTGGACTCACCAATATAATTTGTTTTGATCTGTCTGCATAGATATCTCTAAGGGAATTGACTATGTTGGGCTATATCTTACACAATATTTCTAATGGCCATGTGGTCCCATGACACACACCTACAACATGTCATCCGTAGAGGAAACAAATTAAATGGTTCAATCCCTCTCATAGTACACTAACACTCTCACCTAGTCACTCAGCACACCATAGACCAGCATGCCTTCCCTCACTATGCATGTTGGCCTTTATTTTGATAAGATTAGGAATTGGAGCATAAGCATGACAAGGGTGTCATTTTATCAAGAAAAGTCTCTCATAAGGGTAAGTAATTTAATGAGAAAGAAAATCACAATATTGACCACTCTCTTCTTATCGTTCCCACACCATAAAACAAATCCTAAAAATGTCATTCTTAAAATCTCTTGTGTAGCTTCTTAATGTCATTCAATCATAATCTTAGAATTATTTATGACAGTAATAGTGCGAACTTTTTTTTATTCTCTTAAAGGAACTCTTTATATACATGCACCCCATAAAACATAAACCATCGAGTAAAAAAAATGGAAATGAGTGAATAAGAGGGTGTGTTAAGGAGCATCAGGAAGTGTTAGGCATGCCAAGGAGGGAGTCACAATGCATGTTAGGTAGTGCCAAGGCATGCTAGTGAATGCTAGGGCATGTCAAGAAGAGTCAGGTTGTATGAACATGTGCCAGATAGTGCCAAGGCATGCCAATACATGCCATGCGATAAGGCATGACAACATGTGTCATGTGTTAGGGTATGTGAACTTGTGTCAAGGATTTTCAGGGAAACAAAAGGTAACGCCAAGTTAAAATGAAAAGAAATGAACACATAAGAGGGTTAAATACTCAAGAAATTACCTTTTCAAGAGGGGCATGCTAGGCATACCAACACTAGTTCGAATACATGAAAAGTGCCAAGTGCTAATGTGTCTTAAGTGCCAAATCATCCTCTATTACTTCTCTCTTAAGTGCGAATAATTGATCTCAAATAAATTTTATCTTAAACCATGCCAAGTCATTCCAGGGAAATCTAACACATGCCAAGAATTCTCAGGTTCCACCAAGCGCCAAGAGCCAATATGTTTTGGGTAGTTATAGGGCATGTTATGGAGTGGATAGGGCATGAGAGGGAGTGAGAAGGTGTGTCAAAGACTATTAGTGCATGCTAGGGAGTGATAGGGAGCGTTAGCGAAACACAGGGGAGAGCTAGGTCAAAATGCATAGAAATGAATAAATAACAGTGTGTTCTAGGGAGTTTCAATGAGTTCCAAGTGTGTTAAGGATTGAGTTTCCAAATATAAGCTCAAAATAGGAATGATAAGAGGCTAGTATGTAGTTGCAACAAGGAGCTAGATAAAGAAGTTTCAAAAAAGGGGAGACTTTGGGTTGGGCACAACATTGTTTTATCGATGAATTGGTTGGGTTTTCAAGTCGTAAAAAATGTAAGGCTATCTATAAGGGCATGATAACTAGGGAGTTTCAATGTGTGCCAAGGATTGTTAGGGAGTTCCATGGAAACACAAGCAATAACTAGTTCAAAATCCATGGAAATTAATAGATAAGAATGTATGATAGGGAGTGTCAATGAGTTTTAAGTGTGCTAAGGAGCGAGTGACAAGGTTATATGCTAGGCATGTTAGAGTGTCAGGGCATGTCAAGGAGTGGTAGGGTGTGCTAGGGAGTGCCAAAGAATGCCAAGGAATGCAAGCAGTGTTAACATGTGCCACATAGTTCCAAGGGATTGTTAAACATGCAAGGTCCTATGGCATGTCAAGGTGTAAACTATGTTGCTTAGTTGTTTTATGGCCATGGTTGGATGTGAGCCTTGAATTCATAACTTGTAACTTGTTAAGTGGGATAAGTTGAAATTGGACATGAGTAGCATAATATGAGTTGTAATCATTTCTTAAGTGAACAAGGCATAGTCCAAATGTAGTAATCATAACTTGGTGAATTTGTTGTAGTCAAGGAAGGACTTGATTAGGTTCCCAAGTCCCAAACAAGGTAAGTGTAGTTATGAGGGAATTATAGCTAACAAGTGTCAGGGCATGTGAATGAATGAAAAGGCATGCTAACACATGCCAAAAAATGTCAATGCCTACTCACGAGTGCTAGGGAGTGCCAAGGAATCACAAGGGAGAACTAGGTCAAAATGCATGGAAAAGAACGAATAAGAGTGTGTGCCAAGGAGTGTTAGTGAATTATAGGTGTCTGAAGGATGAAGTGTGTGAGGAGAATTTCATAATATGAGTTGTGGGAGGCAAGCTTATGGTGTTAATAAGGGGCTAGACAAAGCAGTTTCAAACAAAGGGAGACTTTGGGTTGGGTGCACAATTGTTTTTCCAATGCCTTGGTTGGGTTCTCAGGCCGTAAAAAAAGTAAGGTTATCTACGAGGGCATGACAACTATAGAGTGCCAAACTATGCTTTAGAATGATAATAAGTACTAACACATGCTTGATAGCTCCAAGGCATGTTAGGCATGACAATACATGCTAAGTTTTAAGGCTTGCCAACATGTTCTAAGTGTCAGGATGTCACGTGAACGCATGCTAGGGAGTGTTTGGGTGAGGTGCCTAGGAAACGTCAGGAAGTAATAGTTTAAAATTGATGGAAACAAAAAGTGAATCAGTTCTAAGTGTGGTAAGGATGGAGTGACAAGATATATTAGACAATTCCAAGGCATGCGAGAGTTCCAAAGCAACCTGCGGCAAATATGTGTCATGTGCTAGGGTATGCCAACACGTGCTAGGAAGTGTTAGGGAGTGCCAGGGAAACACAAGGGAGAACTAGGTCAAAATAATGCTTGCAAATGAAATATTAAGAGTTTATGATAGGAAGTTTCAGTGAGATCCAGGTGTTCTAAGGAGGGAGTGAGAAGGTATGCTAGGCAGTGCTAAGGCATGCTAGAGGCCATGGAAACATGCCTAGATGTGTCAAGTGCTAGGGTGTGCTAATGCATGCCAGGGAGGGTTATGTAGTGCTAGGGAAACATAAGGGAGCACTAGTTTCAAATAGATGTAAATGAATGAATACGAATGTGTGACAAGGAGTTTTAGCGAGTTTTAGGTGTGAAGGAGTGTTAAGGATTGCTAAAGGAAACATGAAGGAGCACTAAGTCATAATGCATGGAAATGAATGAATAAGAGTGTGTGATAGGGAGTGTCAGTCAGTTACAAATGTGTTAAGGAGGAGTGACAATGCATGCTTGGTAGTGCTAAGGAATGTTGGAGTGTTAGGGTAGCATTCAGGGAAGATGTGCCAATGAGTGAAAGTAAGTGTTAGATGAGAGTTCCAAGGAAACACAAGGGAGAACTACGTAAAATCCATAGAAATGAACAAATAAGAGTTTGTGATTGGAAGTGTTAGTGAGTTCTAGGTGTACTAAGGAGGGAGTGACAAGGTATGCTAGGTAGTATTAAGGCATGCTAGAGGCTAGGGAAACATGCCAAGATGTCCTAGGTGCTAGGGTGTACCAACATGTTCCAGGGAGTGTTAAGGAGTGTTGGGTAAACACAAGGGAGCACTAGGTGAAAATTCATGGAAATGAATGAATAAGAGATTGTGACTGAGAGTGTCAGTGAGCTCTAGGTGTGCTAAAGAGAGAGTGACAATGTATGCTAGGTAGTGTAAAGGAATTATAGAGTGTTAGGGTGACATGCCAAGATGTGTTAGGTGCTAGGGTGTGCCAATGCATGTTAGGGAGTCTTATGGATTTTCAAGAAAACATAACGAAGAACTAGGTCAAAATGCATGGAAATGAATGAATAAGAGTGTGTGAGAGGGAGTGTCAATGAGTTCTATTTGTGTTAAGGAGGGAGTGATAAGGTTATATGCTAGGTAGTTCCAAGATATCATGCTAAACTACCAAGGCATGTGAGTAAGTGATGGGTTGTGTTAGGGAGTGTCAAAGCATGCCAATGAATGTAGGGATGCTAACACATGCCACATAGTGCCAATTCATTCTAAGACATACCATGTGTTATAGCCTGTCGAGATGTAAATTATGTTGCTCATATTTTTTTACAACCATAGTTGTATGTGATGAGCCTTGTCTTGGTAACTTCTTAAGTGGGGTGATTTGAGATTGGAAATGAGTACCCTAAGATGAGTTATAGGTAGTTCTTAGGTGAACAAGGCATATGTTGAAATTCCATAGCACATGATAACTTGGGTTTTGTCCTAGAATCTTTGACACAAACACACTCAAGTGCCACAACACATCTACTTTACATGATAAAATGTACACACATCATGGAATCAACTAGCGCACATGACAATTTTTAACTTTTTCAAACCCTTCTTTGTTATTTTATAAACTATAATAGAATGGACTAGAACACTCATACTAGGGACCATGGCCCTTTATAATAACAATGATACAAGGAATACAACTAAGGATTGGTGGTAGTCTTTCGAAAACCAATATACCTTGAACAAGACAACGCTTGACCTACTTGCTAATGGTGGATGCACACAACCCTTTCAATCCATGTGTCTTGAACACATCTCGTAGATCCTCTTGCCTCTTATTCTAAAACTCCTCAATTTTCCTCTATCATTGAACTTAAATCCAAATGTTACTAAACTTGGCTCAACAAAATTTTCCCTTAGCTACCTCCTTTTTCCTTCAAGGTCTGCAATGCTTAGGGTCTTTGATCAGCTGTTCATAACTCTATTTTTGAACACCTCTTTGGTCTACCCACTTTTTCCATAATTTTTCTCCAATATGACACGTCTAAGACTATGGAGGTTTCCCTTCTTCTCACTGACTCAATCCTCTAAAATAAAATTAACTATGGCTAGTTGGCTAGCCCACTTGACTACTACTTTAGTCCTTCAAAGTGTGCACATCCTTAGGCCCAATACACCTACCATTCTACTAGTCTTGTTTTCTTTCACAAGTACAGGACTTAGGGATCTTATTTAACAGTCACCTAAAAACCCTCCAACTATACTTCGAATTCCATCAATTTACCCAAACACAGTCAATTATTTTACTGATTTAGGGCCCACAACACTACCCTCAACTAGGGCTCTTCAAATATTCCACCTAATAGTGGTTTGATTCCTCTCAAAATCGCTATTCTTTTGTACCAATTTATTTTTTGTCCAATATATGAAGAAATCTAAACTATTCCTCTTATCATCCTTCTAATTATCTATAGATGACTAAATTGGGGTCACAAATCATCCACTAACAGTCTAATGACCAACAGTTTGTAGGTTGCCTTAGCTCTTTGTCCAAAACTATATGGACAATCCACTAAAATGAACTCCTATTCATGTCAATATCTTCCTCCAATCCTACATTTCTTATGGTCAATTTTCTACTCAGGTTCCACCCTCCTTTGGATCTATTATCTTGACACATACTTCTGCAAACCATCTTATGGAACTATGGTCTATATTTCAAAGATAAAACTGGCTATAAGGGTCATGAACCATCTTCTTATACACATATTTTTGACAGTCTTAAGGGAATACCTTATGGACTGAACATGCTAGGAAACCACCCTAACTAGGGCATTATAATTTTTTTCTAATTTCTTTAGAAAAACCCTATCCAACCATAGAAAAAACAACAACTCTTGCCTCCATAAGAGACTCATCCTAGCTCATCCAAATCCATAGATTTTGGGCATTTCTTTGACTAAATATTGACCTGAACTTCAGATCTTTACGACCCCAAAACTAATGTTACCTCACTCAATATTACACCTATGACTACTTTTTTTTGGCCATAAATTACAGGTCAAGGCCTCCTCCATTTGTGTTCATATTTATCATAGACCTTGCGACCTACTAACCACCACAAGACAGGGTCGTAACACTCTGCTATTTCAAGATTTGATGTGGCCCTCACACAGAAACACCACTAAAAACACATGCCCAAATTCTCATGAGCCGCCTCTCTTGAGCTCGATATTCTAGAAGAGAACCAAAAATATGCCATCCTAATTCCTAGCTCAAATCAATTAAGGTATACAACATTCTTGTGAACCCTCACATGATGATCTCGCTCTTGGTGGCTGATCATGGCCTCCCTTTAGCAACCCTTACTCAACCCTCTAACTCAACCTACATTAGGACTACATATCTCCTGGCCTCCTTGATCAAATGAGCTCCTTCTCACTTGATGTTCTTCCCTTCATACTAAGGCCTCCTTAAATATATTTTCCTAGCTAGGATTCTTAGGAACCTCTATAACTTATGCATTTTATCCACTTAGACCTTAGGAAATATTAATTTTAATTTTTAATTTTCTTTTAGATTTTAAACCGCATCTTGGATCCAAAAACCATTTTCTTGGGTTCTTTCCCAAAAAGAATTTTGTGACCAAATTCACACAAACCCATGTCACTAGGATTGCAGAGTACCTCCCAAGTTACACAATTCAACATCATAGTCTAATTGTAGTAACCGTCACTCGGTCAAGCTCTTGTAGTCAAGCAAGGAGCTAGTTGGATTCCCAAGTTGCAAATTAAGTATGGGTAGTTATGAGGGCATGATAGCTAGGGAGGGTTAGAGAATTCCAAGGAATGAAAAGCCATTCTAACACATGTAGGACAATGTCAATGCATGTTGAGGAGTCTTAGGGAGTGTTGATGCATCACAAGGAAGAACTAGGTCAAAATGCATGGACATGAAGAAATAAGACTGTGTGTGAGGGAGTGTCAGTGAATTCAAGTGTGCCAACGACAAATTGTGTTAGGAGAATTATATAATAGGATTTGTAGGAGATATGTCTACAATTGCGATAAGGGGCTCAATAGAGGATTTGTAGACAAAGGGAGACATTGTGCTAGGAAAAACATTGTTTTTCTTTAGCTTTTTTTTTTTATATGACATGTGGCACAATTTGGTCAAATGCTCATGTTTAAAAATATTTTAGATAATTGCGTATTCTATATTATTGTGTAAAATCTTTGGGGCCGTCAGCTTGTGACAACTTATATCTTGTGTGTCTTATGCATCTTGTGGTTCTTGCAAGCTCTTAGTTAATTTTGTATTGTTTGTATGAAATAGACATACAAGTGAAATATTTCTTGTGTAAGTTATGTTTCTTAGTTATTTTATTGCCATGAATAGATGTGATCCTTGTCTTGGTAAGTTCTTAAGTAGGAAAATTTGAGCTCGGACATGAGTGGCCTAAGATTAGTTATAGGTAGTGTTGAGTCCCAAACTTGCATATTTCCTACACCTTTTCCTATCTTCTTTCCATTCATCTGAACCTCCTAAGTCATCAGTATCATTGCATATTAGTTAAAATAATAGCATTTAAAGTGGTTTCTTGACTATGTGTTTGTGTTGCTATTTGAACTAGATTTTTGTTTATGAGCTGCGGAATCTTGTCACTTTCCGCAGCCAGCTCAACTTTCCGCAGCTGCTTTGTCAAAGTCTACATTGCAGGTGTCTTCAAGCAAATTGAGCCACATGGGCAAGTTGAAAACAACGTGGACATGGACCAAATCCTATTGGCTCAGTCAAATTCATCAAAAGAGGCCATAGTCAAGGGTAGTCAAGTGGTGGTCAACCTAAGAGTCCTACGGTGACAGAACTCTGTTTTTCACCACGTGAAGACTTGCGTGGTTGTTCCTCAATCTCAAGAGACATATCAACACCTGTGGACTGCTCCATAAGCCGAATCCAACAACCACCCTCCAAATATTTAATCTTCACGACAGCCATAATGCTAGATTCCTGGACATGGTTGTTCATGTGTCTTTTGTCAGCGCAGATTGTAGGAAAGTAGTTATGTCATCCTCTGTTATAAATAATGCATTCTCATACACATATTAGCTAGAATTGTAATGTAATTTTCACTGTTATCGAGCCCACTGTGTCGTGACTTTATTTCTGTGTTATGACTGTATTTTGAATACATGAGAAGACTCTGTTTATAAGCTCAATTCGTGGTTAATAGCTGTTGCCCGAGGACTGTTCAGAGAGCCCTTGCAAATGCCAAGGTTTTGTTTATTGTTGTATAGTTTCACGCTTTATTTCTTTATGTTCATTATGCCATAGTTATTCATGTGTATATATTGCATTTCTTATGGTATTAACGTTTTATTTCTGTCCATAATTTTCCATGCTTTATATTGTTGTTAACTAATCAGTGTCTTTGTTCCAGATTACAGTAGGCAGCCCGGGAACTTGCACATAGTTTTATGATTACTAATGACATGGAATATGTCTTGTCCTTCTGCTAATTTATTTTTCTTAGTTTTTAATCTCAGCACTGTTTTATTTATTTCAGTTTTGTACATTTGCTTTATTAGTTAGATTAAATATTAAATTTCTCATGTCATTATCAGTTACCTCCCACAGAATTGAAGTATGAGTTTGTAGTTTGATATTAGTTTATTTTTCTGCCAGTTAGCTATTGAATTACTCATGTCATTTTCAGTTACCTCCGAAAGTCATAGCGAGACTAATGGTGAGGGATTGAAGTATGAATGTGTAGTTTGATATTAGTCTATTCTCCTACAAATTAGATATCAAATTTCTCAAGTTGTTTATGATTACCTCTGAAAGCCATAGTGAGACTAATGGTGAGGGTTCAGAGTATGAATTGATGTAATTTGATTTTTAGCTTTATTTGCTTGCAATTTTTGAATTTCTTTGAGTACAGTTTCTTTTGTATTTAGACAACAACAAGGGTAATGGGTTTCATGATCAATAGTTCACTGCTTGTTTGACTAGTATAGTGGCACATTTTCATTTTCTTTTGGGAATTAATTTTGTCATTGCATGTTTTAAACCCCTTTTGAAGTTTGAAGTTTGGGAAATCATTGTAAAGGACATCATTGCCTTGAACATTTATATCCATACTTGTCTTTTAGAATTTACATCTCACATTAGGAAGTCAACCAAGATAAAAACCCCCAAAACGAATAAAAAACTAAAAACGAGAAAAAGTAAGAGATCGGTTATCTTGCACATATAGTGCGCCAGACTTCGTCAGCTTACGAATCCCAGATTGACAATTAAATGCAACAATTTAGGACACACTAAATTGACCAAAAAATTTGGCGTTGTTGCCGTGGAAGTGTAAATAGGTAGCCAATTTCTTAAAATATATATATATAATAATACAAAGAAGGGAAAAATTGATAACTTCTTGAAGTATGCTCTCCTCTTGCACCTAGTGTGATCTGGGGGATCAGAAAAGAGAGTTATTGGTTCAATAATTTCTTAAGTATGCTCTCTTCTTGCACCTAGTGTGACCTGGAAGACCAGAAAGAGAATTATTAGCCCATTTTAAAAATAAAAAAATGGCATGCATAGAGCAAGAGATTCTAGGGGAAGATTTATAGCTAGAGCCAACAATTCAATTTTCACAACTCCATCTTCTTTAAGGCATAGACAAGATTCACCACCATCTACTCCTAGCCTTAAGATCCCTGGAATTCTAGGAGCAGCAGCTAAATTAGAGGATTCTCCTACACTATCTACCAAATCTCATTTAGAAGAAGACCCTTTCTTTACTTCTACAGGAGAGAATATTGTAATTAAATAAGTAGAATCACCTGAAGAAGAAAAGGAAGAAATTCCCTCTCATCCTCCCTTGATAGAAGAACTAGAGGACTCTGAGGACTTTGAAGAAACTATCATGATAGAGGAAGTAGTAGATGGATTCGGAGGTAGAGGTAGAGGTAGGGGAGGAGGAAATAATGGAGGCAACAATGGTGGAGGTGGAGGTAATAATGGAAGAAATAGGGAAGGAGACAACTCGTTTGGATTCCCTATAGTTGATGAGGAAACTCACACAACGATGAAAAAAATCTCACCATCTGTCCTCCCCAACTTTTATGGATTGTAAAGTGAGGATCCTGAAACATTTCTATTTGAGTTTAAAGTCATGTTCCGAACCTATGACTATATGGAAGACTCTAAAAAAATCAAACTATTTCCTTCGACATTGAAGGGGGCTGCTTTGAAATGGTTCATGGGATTAGTTAACCAATCTATTAGGACTTGGAATGATATGAAAAAACATTTTTGGATAGATACCTGAACTATTGCATGCCCACCAATCACAAGGATGAAGTATTCAAAATGGTATAAAAAGAAGATGAAAACTTGGAGGATTTACTTGAAATATTTAAATACAACTTAAAGAGAGCAAAGGTGAGCAACTTAGATGAGGAAACATTGAGAGCCCTTTTATTGTAAACATGATGGGGAAAGGAGACATTTCTCAACTTCCACTTCATGACATAACAGAACTATGTGTCCATCTCTCGAGAGGAAAATCTAAGACAGGAAAAGGCCCTAGAGATCCTTCTCTCATCAGGGAAAAAAAATGTACAACTGGGTCAGTAAGTAGAGCAGAAATTGGCAATATGCTTGATGAATTCAAAACTGATATCTTGGGGAGCCTTAGTGAACAACTAGACACCCTTAAAATTCAAAACAAGCAAAAAGCAGAAACTGATGCTCTAGCCATCTTTTGTCTGAAATGTAGGAAGAAACATTCTCTAAGGAAATGCCCCTTGGATGCAAAGGTTGTAGAAACATGTATGATTTGCTCAAAGAATCATGAGACCAGGGATTGTCCTTCAATTCCTGGACTCAAAGCTGTCTTTCAATAAGATCCAAATTCAGTAGAATCTCTCTGTTTTGTTGCAAGAAGACCATGGTAGGGGCAACAAACTCAAGGGTTCAACAACCCTATGAATTTTCAACCCCCACCAAATTGGAATCCTTGGCAACAGCCTTGGCCCCAACCTCAAAATCCATATCAATCATGGTACAAGGTATGCAAAATCCTTATGGGAGATTTTCTCAATTTTATCAATTTCCTCCATCTTTTCAACAAACTCCACAACTTCCAAATCAAAGTCCACAACTTTCATTGCCATTTCCTCAACAACAACCTCCTCAAAAAAATCCAAATCCTCAACTCATGCTCCCTGTTTCAATAGAAGACAAATCAACTACCCTCTCAGCCATTGCCAAATCCTAACAATAAAAATCCTCAGAATACTGACATGATAGAAGGACAACAATTTCATACCTATATGATTGTTCCTCTCAATGATGTACAACTCAGTTCTGGTAGAGTTTTAGAAAAACCTTCTGTAGATGTCCAAGAGCAAGATACCTCCAAGGAGGACTCCCTTAAAGTCAATAAAGGTTCTGAGGAAGCATCTCTTCAAAACTCAAAAATTCAGAAAGAGAAAGAAAAGTTAACCCCCACAACTCCTATAGTTGAGAAACCTGCATCTTCATCCAAACCTCCTTTCCCTGAAAGATTACAAATTTATAAAGGGGTGGAAAAAAAAATCTTGTTGCCCAACTATGATTTTCTAGATGAATTAAAGAATGTATGTATCAAGATTCCCTTACTACATGCCATTAGAGAGATTCCTATTCTAGCAAAAACAATTAAGGAGTTGAGTCTCAAAAGACCAAGAAGGAAACCAAGAGATACAAGGAGAATCCACCTGGTAGGAAAAATTGTAGATATCATGATGGGAAAAATTACCATGCAGGACTATGTAGATCCAGGTAGTCCAATTGTCAAGACACATATAAATGGGATAGAAATTCTAAATACACTGATTTACTTAGGGGCCGCTACCAACATTATGAGTAGACAGACTATGGAACAGCTTAAACTTCCTAATCTCCTCTTTACACCTAATTTACTGCAACTTGCAGATTGATCAATTATCAAACTAGATGGTGTATTAGAAGATATTTCAGTCTCCTTAGATTCTTGGGAGTATCTAGTAGATTTTATGATTTTGACTCCCAAGAGTAATCTAGGAGGGCACCCATTTTAGGAAGACCTTGACTAGCCACAGCTGATGCTTTCATTAGTTGTAGATCTGGGATATGTACATTTCTAATGGTAATTCGACAAAGAAATTTAATTTGTATCCTCCAGCAAAAGCAATCACAGAAGTAGGACACAATGAATGGGTCGATGATGAGGACACTATACAACCTGTCTTTACCATTTCTGAAATCAGTGTGGATAGTCAAATTCTGAACACATTAGAAAATTTTGAGAAATCTTCAGAATATGACCCCACATAATTTCAGTTGGAATCTGACATTGAATATTTATCATCAACACAAATGTCTCTTTACTCTATGGAAGAGTTCAGTAGTTCCGCCATTGAGATTTTTCCAGGTAAAACATTAAATATCAACAAAAATTTGGAAAAGTCACAACAAGAAGAACTAACCAAAATATTGCAAAAATATTCTACTGCATTTGCATGGGAGTATACAGATATGAAAGGTATTGATCCTAAGACTTGCATCCATCATATTTATATTGAGGAAAACAGTAGACCAATTAGACAACCTCAAAGAAGGATGAATCCAAATCTTAGGGAGATAGTGAAAGAAGAACTCGAGAAACTACTCAATGTAAACTTCATTTATCCAATTTCAGATAGCCGATGGGTTTCTCCTTTCGTTATAGTAACTAAAAAGAATGGTAAATGGAGGGTATGCATTCATTATAGGGAATTGAATAAAGCAAATTTGAAGGATCACTTTCCTTTGCCTTTTTTCAATCAAGTATTAGATACATTAGTAGGTAAAATGTACTTTTCATTTCTGGATGGTTTTAGTGGTTATAACCAAATTCAGGTAGCACCTGAGGATCAAGATAAGACCACATTTACCAGTCCGTGGGGGACTTTTTCCTATCGAGTGCTTTCTTTTGGGTTATGTAATGCACCTGCAACATTCCAAAGAGCAGTACTAGGAATTTTTTCTGACCTAATTCATGATTGCGTAGAAGTTTATATGGATGACTTTACAGTTTATGGTGACTCATTTGAAGAAGCATTAGGAAATTTGGAAAAAGTAATTGTACGGTGTAAAGAAACAAACCTTTCATTAAGCCATGAAAAATGTTTTATGATGTTTACCAAAGGTATTGTTTTAGGACATCATATTTTAGGGGATGCAATTAAAGTTGATAGATCAAAAGTTGAAGTCATCTCCAAGTTGCCTATTCCAAATTGCCAAAGAGATGTTAGAAGTTTTCTAGGATTTACTGGATACTATAGAATATTTATAGAAAACTTCACTAAAATAGCATCTCCACTCTTCAAATTGCTTACGAAAGACTATGAATTCAAATGGGATCCTGATTGTCAATCAACATTTGAAACTTTGAAAACAAGAATATCTGAAGCACCCATCTTGAGAGGACCAAATTGGAAACTTCCTTTCCATATTTCTACAGATGCTTCAGATACAGCTCTAGGGGCTATGTTGGGTCAACAGGATTTAGTTCCTTATGCCATTTACTATACTAGTAAAAATTTAACTCCCACTGAGTTAAATTATATTGTGACTGAGTTCTTAGTTGTTGTTCATGCAATCAATAAGTTTAGACATTATATAACAAGCTATGAAACTTTTATCCATGCGGATCATTCTGCGATTATATATTTAATGAACAAACCTGTTACTAATGGCAGAGTTACAAGATGGCTCTTACTTTTATAGGAATTCAATATTACTGTACTGGATAGACCAGGGAAACAAAATACAGTAGCTGATTTCTTGTCTAGGATTCAGAATACTAAAGAAGATTCGCCTGTAGAGGATAAGTTTCGTGATGAATCTTTATTTGTAGTAACTACTAAAACCCCTTGGTATGCAGATATTGCTAAGTATTTGGTTACAGGGAAAATACCTCCACATCTATTTCCTAGTGAAAGAAGAAAAAGTATTCAAGAGAGCTCAAAATATTCATGGATTTCTAATGAATTGTTTAGAACAGGGCCAAATCTTGTGATCAGAATGTGTTAGGGGAGATGAAATGCCTGATATCCTCAAGGCATGTCATGATGAACCATGCGGTGGACACTTTGCTGACAAAAGGACAGCCTATAAAATCCTTTGTTTGGGATATTTTTGGCCTTCCCTCTTTAAAGATGCAAAACAATATGTCAAAAGGTGTGACAGCTGCCAAAGAGTAGGGAAACCTACCATTTCAAATGAAATTCCATTGCAGCCATAGGTACTCATCGAACCTTTTGAAAAAATGGGCTTTAGATTTCATTGGACCTATTAATCCACCATCTAAGCAAAAGAAGTATATATTGGTTTGTACTGATTATGTCACTAAATGGGTAGAAGCCAAAGCATTAGTTTCTACTACTAAAAATTCAGTTGTTAATTTTCTTTATGAGGATATTTTTACTTGCTTCAGTGTTCCAAGAGAAATTGTGACAGATCAGGGAAGTCAATTCGCATCCAACTTGGTGGAAAAGCTGATGGAAGAATACAAAATCAAGCATAGAAGATCTACTCCTTACCATCCATAAGAAAATGGTCAAGTGGAGTCTACAAACAAAGTTCTTGAAAGTATCATCACCAAAACTGTTCATCTACACAGAAGAGATTCGGTAGAAAGGCTTCCTAAAGCCTTGTGGGCCTACAGAACTACATGGAGAAATACAACAGGATATTCTCCCTATGAACTTGTTTATGGGAAAGAAGTTTTGCTCCCCATTGAGTTCCAAGTCAAAACCTTCAAGATGGCAGTTCAGTTGGGGATGGATCTATCAGAAGCCCAAAAGCGTAGAATGGAGCAGTTGAATGAGCTAGATGAGATCAGACAAGAAGCAATCCTAAGAACTGATCTAGTTCAATATCAAAGAGCTAAGTGGCATGAAAAATATATTAAAGAGAGAAATTTTCAAGAAGGAGACTGGGCATTGCTATTTGATTCCAAGTTTAAAGACTTTAAAGGCAAATTTCAGACTCATTGGCTTGGGCCATATGAGATTGATAAAGTCTTTAGCAATGGAGCGGTAAGAATCAAGACCATTGATGAATTTAAAACTCCTCTTATTGTGAATGGCCAGAGATTAAAGATCTATCATAAGCCACTCTCAAAAAAGGAATTTTTCAAAATGTTTCAAGATAATTCTGCAATAAGGCTAGTGAAGAAGAATCCTTCTTCTCCACCAAGCTAGCCTTTGTTCTTTTCTTTTAAAAAAATAAATAAATAAATAAAATATTGTATAGCCTGAAAACCAATCACTGATTGGCAGTCTTATACATAAAACACTAAGGTGAAAATCAGGAACTCCTAAAACCCTATGTTTCCTATATTTTACAAAATATTATATATATATATATATATTATATATAATATAATTTCTCATTTTTATTCATCCATTTCATTTCCATCCCACTCCATCTCATTTCCATTCCACATCACTTCATTTCATTCAACTCCATTTCATTCATTTCATTCCATTAATAAAAGTTTTTATGACCATTTCTTCCATTCATGCATCGTTTATATATCTCATTCAGTTATAAGATTGTTGGGTCAGTTTCCGCAGCTGCTCACTGATTCTGCAGCCAGTTGTGTTTTTGCAGCCACCACTGTGTTTTTCAAAAAAATTTACAGTCAGATGTTAGTTCAACAATCATAAAATCAAATGCAGGTATGAAGACATATTACGAAGACATGAGGCATTCAAAATTATTAACGAGGAGCAACTGATTGAAGACTAATGAAAAATGAAAAGAATTCCAAGGTATGAGTAAAAATTTATTTCAAATGGCATTCAAACACATTTTTACATAGTTATAAACCATGGCTCGATAATATGCAATGATTGTGTTGATAACTCCATAGCTGTTCCATGATCTCTACACGATTCCCCCACAATCCTTGCATTCATTTTTAAATGGCTTTATAATCAAGCCTCCGGTCTTCACTCGTCTTCGGCTATACTTTGATATTCCACCTGTAATTATGGAATGTGGTTGATTTGACTACGGCTTCTCTCAGCCGCACAAAATCCGTAGCCGTTTCATAAACGTGCTTGCGTCTACTCTGCAGCCACCCAATTTTAAATACTGTCGAATGCACTTTACTCCCCCTACTGTTCTATTAACCTCATGGCTGCATTTCCACCGTGCTCACATAAGCCTTCACCCCATCTTGTTCTTTGTTCCGCTTCATTCCATGTACCTATTCTCTGATATCCACTTATAGTCACTGGTCTCCCTCATAAACCCTGTTCATTTCCGCTAATTCAGTCGTCTTACCTCTACTAAATCCTCCTCACGCAGATGAGTTTTAAAGAACAGAAGGAAGGATGGGTTAGTTGTTGAGGGAAGAACCAGAGGGACCCAAATTTATGGAAGGATACCCGCAAGTGAAGGACATACTGAAAAAGGCAAAATGGCTTCGGTTTATTCAAAAGTTTAAAGGCTACCATAAGGAGGTTACAAAGGCTTTTGCAAGGTCTTTTGACGGACTGCAGGTGGAAATTGGGGATCTCAAGTTTACAGTGACTGAGGCATCCATAGCAGCTGCTAAAAAACTTCCCCAAGAAGGTGAACGCTGGTTTAAGAACAAGAACATTTGCGATGAATCTTGGAGAGTGATCCTACGTAACCCAGGTACGGATGTCACTATTTTCAAAAAGAGAATTTATGTCTATGCTTTAAAAGAAGGGTGGGCTAGTTTACTGTTGGTTATTCAAAAGTTTATCACTTGTGAGGGATGTTTTGGAGCAATGTACATGTATCATACACGACTATTGATGAATTTCCTAGACAACCAGACCCTCAATCTGCCATAATTTTTAGTAAAAAGTTTGAAAAAGATGTCTGGGACCATCCACAAGCATCTGGGGGACGTAGAACCACATTTGTATCACCATGGTCTCGTGAAAATCTTGATAAAAAACAATTAAAAGAGAAAAGGGACACCTGGGAGCAATTTTTAATTAGAAATTTCTTTGAAGAACCCCAAGAAACCCCTGAAGGAAATACATCAAAAAGAAGTAGAAGAAAGAGAACATGTGATAAAACTCAAAGAACTCCTACTAACACAGTTGAAAGAACTAGTAGAGAAGAAAGGTTGTCTAAAAGGAGGATGGGAAAGACTGAGGGTAAAAAGCCAACACAATCAAAAGAGAAAAGAAGCATTGAGGTTGTGCATCAAACCCCCTCCTCAGAAGAAGACCATCAAGTATTGTCTGAGAGACTAGTTCACCTGCAGGAACAGTCGGCTATGGCCAAAAAGAAAGGAAAGGAAAAACAAAAGGAAGAAGACAGTAGTCCACAGTACGTAAGAAGAAGCAGGAGGCTTAAGGGAAAATGGAGAAAAGCACAAATGACAGGACCCCATTTATTGATTTGGGAGGAGGAACACCTGAACAAACTCTAGCTAGTCGTAGTCCACCTCATTCTCAACCAAATGTTGAAACTAGCCCTCAAGATATTGACATGAGTCCCTTTCGGCCAGATTTTGAAGTCAATTCTCCTCCACAGCATTCTTGGGACATCCCAAGGAAAACGACACCCGAAATAGATCTAAGGCAGCAAGAGGTGTATGATTACATAGAATCCTTAGAAAGGACAGCCACAGGTCCCAGCACTTCATCCACTCAGCCTCACATAGCACAAGAAGCTCTAGTCCAATCATTGAAACAAGAAGTCTTTGAGTTGGAGATTTTAAATAGACATATTAAAAATGAAAATGAAGCACTCAAAGAGGAGAGCAAACTGGACAAGATCATCCATGATAATACCATGCTACACCTCAGGCTCTGGTAGAAAAAGAAAAAGAAATTGAAGAAAAAATGCAAAAAGATAAGTAGAGCACTAATCAGTCTTAGATTCGGATGCTTGATGAAGAAGCCCAGGATGTTAGCAGCACCAAGAAAGAGAGGAAGAGGGCTGGATGTACTGGCAGAAGCTTCAGAACATATGATTTCAAGGGAGGATAGTCAAAATTTTGGTTGCATGAGGACATGAAACACCTTCACAGTGGGGGTATGTTGAGTCCCAAACTTGCATCTTTCCTACACCTCTTTCTAGCTTCTTTCCATTCATCTGAACCTCCTAAGTCATCAGTATCATTGCATATTAGTTAAAAAAAAAGAGCATTTAAAGTGGTTTCTTGACTATGTGTTTGTGTTGCTATTTGAACTAGATTTTTGTTTATGAGCTATGGAATCTTGTCACTTTCCACAGCCAGCTCAAATTTCTGCAGCTGTTCTGTCAAAGTCTATATTGCAGGTGTCTTCAGGCAAATCGAGCCACATGGGCAAGTTGAAAACAACGTGGACATGGACCGAGTCCTATTGGCTCAGTCGAATTCATCAAAAGAGGCCATAGTCAAAGGTAGTCAAGCGGTAGTCAACCTAAGAGTCCTACGGTGACAAAACTCTATTTTCACCACGTGAAGACTTGCGTGGTTGTTCCTCAATCTCAGGAGACAAATCAACACCTGTGGACTACTCCATAAGCCGAATCCAACAGCCACCCTCCAAAGATTTAATCTTCACAGCAGCCATAATGCTAGATTGTTGGACATGGTTGTTCACATGTCTTTTACCAGCGCAGATTGTAGGAAAGTAGTTATGTCATCCTCTGTTATAAATAATGTGTTCTCATACACATATTGGCTAGCTTTGTAACGTAATTTTGACTGTTAATGAGCCCACTGTGCCGTGACTTTATTTCTGTGTTATGACTGTATTTTGAACACATGAGAATACTCTGTTTATAAGCTCAATTCGTGGTTAATAGCTATTGCCCAAGGACTATGTAGAGGGCCCCTGCACATGCCAAGGTTTTGTTTATTGTTGTATAGTTTCGCACTTTATTTCCTTATGTTCATTATGCCATAGTTATTCATGTGTATATATTGCATTTCTTATGGTATTAACGTTTTATTTCTATCCATAATTTTCCATGCTTTATACTGCTATTAACTGATCAGTGTCTTTGTTCCAGATTACAGTAGGCAGCCCGGGCACTTGCACATAGTTTTATGATGACTAATGACATGGAATCTGTCTTGTCCTTCTGCTGATTTATTTTTCTTGGTTTTTAATCTCAGCATTGTTTTATTTATTTTAGTTTTGTACATTTGCTTTATTAGTTATATTAGATAATAAATTACTCATGTGATTATCAGTTACCTCCTGAGGGATTGAAGTATGAGTGTGTAGTTTGATATTAGTTTACTTTTCTGCAAGTTAGTTTTTGAATTACTCATGTCATTTTTAGTTACCTCCAAAAGCCATAGTGAGTCTAATGGTGAGGGATTGAAGTATGAGTGTGTATTTTGATATTAGTCTATTCTCCTACAAATTAGATATCAGATTGCTCAAGTTGTTTATGATTACCTCCGAAAGCGATAGCGAGACTAATGGCGAGGGTTCAAAGTATGAATTGATGTAATTTGATTCTTAGCTTTATTTGCTTGCTATTTTAGAATTTTTTTAGTAAAGTTTCTTTTGTATTTAGATAGCAACAAGGGTAATGGGTTTCATGATCAATAGTTCACTACTTGTTTGACTAGTATAGTGGCACATTTTCATTTTCCTTTAGGAATTAATTTTGTCATTGCATGTTTTAAACCCCTTTTGAAGTTTGAAGTTTGGGAAATCATTGTAAAGGACATCATTGCCTTGAACATTTATATCCATACTTGTCTTTTAGAATTTCCATCTCACATTAGGAAGTCAACCAAGATAAAAACCCCCAAAACAAATAAAAAAATAAAAATGACAAAAATTAAGAGATCGGTTATCTTGCACATATAGTGCGCCACACTTCGCCAGCTTACGAATCCTGAATTGACAATTAAATGCAACAATTTAGGACACACTAAATTGGCCAAACAGGTAATTCTTAGGTCAACAAGGTTGTTGGGTAGCAGAGGCCCCGTGTAATGGTTTTGGGGCACAAAGCCCACAATTTTGGGTAAAAGTATGGTAAACGCTCCACGAACTGCACGAAGCACAAATTGTAATGAGTCAAGTCAAAGGGTTGTCTGCTCGAAAATAATATAAGAAAATAGAAAGTGAGTCGGCCTGACCATAGTCCGCAGACCATGGAAATGTATAAATAGAGCAAGCGTCTAAGGTTAGAAGGTTGTTTTCTTGGTTCTTTTCATCTTAATGTAACGGGTTTATGAAGGCAATATTCTCTGCATCTGTAAGTCTGAGTCAAGGGTGTTAGTAGATAGATAGAGGCTCTGCAGCTATGTGCACAGAGGCCTGGTAGAGTCCACATCTATCTTTGCAGACCCCTACAGCTAAGTGCATAGGGCAAATCTAGTTGTACTAACGGAAGATATTAATAAAGATAAGTTGTTCCTGAAATATTGCGGATCTATTGTCTTCTGATTTATGCATATGTTGTATGAGTTTATTTTTTTCAAAATTATGATTGCGCGCATTGGATCTTATTATTAAATGTTTTCTTAAAGATGATAAAAAAAAGATCAGATCTGTAATAAATTCATTAATCAGAAAGCACATTTGCACAGAATCCCGACAGCAGTACAGAGTGTCGTGAGGCCCCAGAATGGTTCGCGACACCTCCAGACCACATCAAGACATCCCAAGGGTGTGGAAACCTAGTTCTAGCACCCTCCCCTACTACCTCGGGTGATACTTCAATTCACTCTCTATGGACTATTGCCGAAAGGGCCGATAGTGTGGGATTTGTTTGGCTAACTAACTCCTCTGAACCTAGGTCAGGCCCTAATAAGCCAACAAATGGTTTCGTTGCTGGGACCGTGATCTGCCTAAGGGATGTCTGATGTTGGAATGCTAGAACCCTATGAAGAAAGAACTTGAGGATTGATTGGATCAAAAGCTTCATGAGTTTGTCGTACAGGAAAACAAAAATGCACAGATATGTGAGGAAAGGTGGCTGGATCGCTACATATACACAAAGATCCACGAGATCTTCTTCGCGTCCTTCTTGACAAAGCTATATGAGTGGATAGCGAGGCTAGCTGATTATTAAGGAAGGTGCAGATTGGATCAACCTATCATTTGGAACCTAGAATTGGTGCGTAGTCTAGAAACATCTAAAGATAAAATCGCACAAGTAGGAGACAAGTAGTTGGATCGAATAATAGGAGGGTTTATCACCGAATTCATGATCGACACAACTATGAGTTACAGTGAAGAAAAAAGGCACTTTCTCGAAGGACCGCGGGGTAAGTACATCAAATCATTGAATACTTGGATTAAAATGTTGTTATGTGAAAAACGAGTTATGTGCATCCATTGATGTCTAGGGTAACAAGGAGCAAAAGAGGTTTCCAAGGGACCGAAGGATTAGAAAATAGTCCTTTGATTTCACTTTCGCGAGAGAGCAAGGAGGAACTTGCAGTGTTGTCTCTGAGAAGCATGGTCCATTTGATAAAGTAGCACATTCCACTGATATCACTGTCTTGCGTGCCATCAACTACCCCACCTCCGCCACCACCGAAGGTTGTAATGGTAAGTGTGGTCAAGTTGCCTATATTTAGAGGCCTAGGAAATAAGGAACCAGATCAGTTCTACTTCGTGGTAAAGGCTGTATGGAAATCCCAAGGCATAATGGATGATAACATTTAAAAGGCTACTTTGGTTGGCACGTTGCAGGATCACACATTAACATGGTATATAAAGTACTCAAGCAATCACCTGAATGTGGGAAAGTGGCGATCAAGGATGCATTGAACAAAGAATTTAGCTGGCCAAAATCGAAAACGCAGTCGATCATTGGGTTCAAGGAGATCGCGATGCAACCTGGTGAAACCACGAGGGATCTGGATCAGAGATTGAAGAGAACAATCCATGAGGCTAACATGATGTTAACGGATGCGCAACACTGTGTGTGGTTTATGGTGTCTTTGACACCACATCTGAGGACGATGCTATCACAGCAAAATATCTCAACCTAAGTTGAAGCATTAGAGACAACGATGAGCTTGCATGAAACTCCAATACAGGATCTGGGGCTGCGAGTTCAGGAAATCCACGCGCATCTACAAACCCTATGCTTAGAAATGCAAATCTTGAAGCAAGAAAGGGCACCTCGATCGGAGGTGCATACAGAAGTGGGGTGTATCAAATGTAAAGGTCAAGACCATGAGAAGGATCACTGCCCTATATTCGCGAACTACCTAGTGGGAGGGGGGCTGATGCCATCAAGGTTGGCGTTACAAGCAGGGCCAAGTGCGGCGCCTGCACTCTTGTGCGTGATTTGTCAAGTAGGAGGAAAGCACGAAACAGACAACTGCAACCTGCTGCAGAAGTATACCGTGACCCCACAGCAACTGTATTGCAACTTTTGTATATCAGTGGGTCACAATGATTGAACGTGTCGAAGCTATGATCTAATGATGGAGAGCACCCCAGCCTATTGAATGCAGACTGAGGCGCAAAGTTTCGACCCAGCCGTAGGGCCACGCGGTGGATTCCAAGGACGCAGGCGAGGGAGAGGAGGAATGGGACCCGAATGATGGTGGGGACAATTAATCTGTTATAATTATGGAGGACCGGGGCACTACACTCACGACTATACCAATCTAACGAGAATATCTTGTCCATACTGCAAGCAGTTTGACCATGAAATGGTAGATTGTCTGACACTGATTGCCCAAATGCATGAAAATGGGGTATTACAGCCTACTCCAACTCAAAATATCCAGATGATGAGGTCTGAACCGCACGAAGAGGACCCCAATGTAAATATGGTACTGTGGAGTGGTGCAACTACATGGGGAGATGTGAGGAAACAACCTAAAGAACATGGGAAGGGTCGTGATGCTCCTACAAGGGAACCTGACTTTGTGACAGAACAGGTGAAGGGGACATCTAAGGAAGCATAGAAGAGCTTCCCAGAAGTCTCTACTCTGGGTAGTAGGGATCCAATTGAGCTAGGAATGGATCCCTCAATGATTACTACCTTTTTAGAGACATGTATGAAATTGTTGCGCGACAATATGGCAATTAAAGGACTGCAAGAGTTGATCACTCGCTGCGCAGGATCAAGGGAGCCACATGTAGTCCAGAAACTAGGAAAACATGTTCTACGCACCGGGTGAGAGATGCGACTGATGACGCAAATCAGGGAGTACGAGATGGATCAGGTCATTCTGGATTTGGGGTCGGATCTGAATGTGTTTCCTAACCAAACATGAGAATGCATGGGCAAGCCCACACTACAGTGGTCTCTTATTCAACTACGGAAGGCCAACCAACAAAATATCTTACTGATGGGAAGATTGCAAGGGGTGATAGTGGAATTTGAAGGCGTAAGTACAAAGACAGACTTTGAGGTAATAGAAATTTTTTATGACTGTAATCCTTACCCTGCATTGCTAGGAATAGATTGGGCCACGAACATGAATGGGGTCATTAACTTAAAAAGATGAAAAATGACATTCGAGAAAAAGCCACTCTGTCTAATAGTTCCATTGGACCCAGGTGAAGGAGCGTGTTACATCGAACCGATGCATGATGAGGATAGTGACGACGAATTAGAATACATATACCAGATAATAGCGCATGACCATGATCAGGTGAATCCCTCATCAGATGAAAGACTCTCATGGGAGTGCAATAGTTCCTGCAAATCGGATTCAGATGAGGATATTGAACGATGGCAGAACTGATTACATGAAGTCACAACACTCAACTATAATATGATGATTAGATCACTGCGATGCATGACCACTGAAGTAAGGCAACGACCAGTGAATGAAAACACAACAAATGAGGAGGAGTTCATCACCCTTGGCAAAACTTCAATCGTAGAGTAGAAGTGGCAAGGTGCAATGACGGAAGCGCCACACACAATAGTATGGCATGCACATAAGAAGATGAGGTGGAATAAGCGCAAAGGTAGAAGGCAGTTCCAAGTATGGGTTGAAAGACTTCCATGGCAAATGCAGCCAGGGCAGTCACGATGAAGTAGTTCAGGTAGCCATCTACAACGGAGGGCACGGCTATATGTTGTACAACCATCGACTTAATTGAAGCTAACAGGGTTTCGCTAGGCCAATAATACCGTACACAGAGTAGGGTGTGCAAAGAGAAATCTATCCACGGTCGAGCGCGATGAAACCCAGGAAGTGAAGAAAATTTCCCCAACCACTACCCCTGCAGTTTGACCTGAATGAGGAGACCTGGATGAAGGAATTTGGCAGTTGCAAGAATCCATTCGGCGTGGCAACATAAGACTTCGCAAACTAGAGGAAGTAGGGGTAAGGCTAAGGAGGAAGAGCATGAGTCCAGATGAAGAAATTGACAAAATAAAAATAGAAGTCACCAAAACAAGCAGTGCGAATGTGCAAATGAAGGGACCAGACCTAGCCGGCCCTCCTACGATAATAGAATGAGTCATGACACTGCAATCATGGTTGCGACTGCACCCTAATGAACAAGGGAGCACAAACCACAATGCGCTACCTAATTCAAAGGTACGTGAAGGGTGCCCTAGCCTAGGCTAGCAGGGAAGAGAAAGGCTCGCATGAGGGGTGTGACCACCTAACTATTTGTAGGAGGCCCAGTGTCAGCACTCCACGAAATTGAAAAAGGGCACAGGACTATAAAAAAATCTGCAGGAAGGTTGCACGATTCGGCTGTGGCACGCAAGGCCTATGGAAAGCATAGAACATGGTCACGTACTAGGGACTACGCTACCATGTGGGACAGATGGAAGAAGACCATTGCAACTACTATTCATGATAAGATGTCCCATTTAAGACATCGAGGAGCGAGCAGCGGGCCATTAAGGCATAGGGTTGAATGGATTTGCTGCCAAAATCGCATTAATAAGCCACAAATGAGGAGCACAACCGAATTTGAAATCAAAAGGGTATATAGAGCACTAGTGGCTTGTTACCACACACCATTTGGCCTCTTGCATAGTAGATTGTTCGAGGTTCAAATAGAGCGACATAAGATGAATGAAGCAGTCATACCAAGTCTCTCATGGTTTAAAGCTCTATCGAAGGTAATACAGGAGTCCCTACTTAGGTCCATATCCATAGCCACAAACATTACAACTGAAGTCCCTAAATCACCCAGGACATCACAAACCAAGAATAACCCACAGGTGTCAGGACCTATTCGGACATCTCTGCAAAATCCACGATTCGACAAATTGCCAATGGAGGAAAAAGGCAAAACCGTTACTATTGAGAGCGATGAAGAAGAAGACGATTCTCCAACATATTTCAATGAAATAGAACCAAAGGAAGAAAGCAAAGAAGATATCCAACTAGTAAAGCAACCCAAGTATGTTCATCCAAGGAAAGGGAAGGCCAAGGTACCTACAGATTTAGATACTGTTGACAGCATACTCATCACCCCGTCTCTCTAAAGGGGTTCCGCTCAAAGGAACCACAATCGGTTGCATCCCTATGATGAAATTTGAAGACTGGGACCTTGTGGATACTGAGAAGTTTCCCCATTTGGCAACTAGTGAGCTAATGGAGCAAAGCACAGAGGGGGCTGTTATGACACTACAACCGCAGGAATGGCTGCGAAAGGTAGAAGAGGTTGGGCTACTCTACCTCCTGTCAATTCCACTTTCTCATCGGCCCCCCATTACAATATTGGTGGACCACACTTCCCTTCATTTCCATCGATGAAACTATTTTTGCAGTACTGTATACTTGGCCACTAGATTGGTGCAGACTCGATGCAGTAGGGCGCGATGAGACCACCATCCAAAAATAGAAGGCTGAGGCCAAGCGCTTAGTATAATAGAAGCGGAACGCATAGCATGCTGCAGAACTACGGGTGGCCCGGGAAGCAACGAAAGTCTCCAAAGGCAAGGTGACAGTAGGAGGGGCTACTACAACAGAGGACAAAAGTGGCCCGAAGGTGACCACAGAGCCGGGCATGGATACAGGGATGGAAGGTGCGGTGCCAACCACTGTCAGTTTTCCATTAAAATAACTATGACCAATAGAACGGACAATGCCACAGAACAAGGCCAAGGCATTTAAATGGAATGGTGAACTGATCACATTGACCGAAGGTGACCTAGGTGACATAGGGAATACAGTGCATGAGGTCACCCAAGAGGCGATCGATGAGACCATATCGGAGCAGCAGACTGTGTTGGGGGCACTTCCCGCACAACCGCACGAACTTAGGGCATGGGCCTCATAGCTGGGAACCATCACTACTCGTGGAGCTATGGGTATATCAGCCACTAAGCAGCTGCTACAGGCCAAAATCGCTAATACTATCGCACCCCCGGTAGGAGCATTAAGAACATAAAATGTGGTGGATAGAGTTGTGGTAGGCTAGCTTATGGTGCTTGGATTAAATTTGGTTGCCCTCCCTCACAAAAGATTACACTAGCTCTAGGATAATGTGACGATGGATCTTCGCACTAGGGAAGGACGTGCAGTACAGGTACTCAGTCTGTAGTGAACTAAGATAGAGTAGTTGTCCCTCCAACATGATGAAAAAGTAGCACAAACTCAGCAATAGGAGCAGATTCTGGGGGAAGCATGTTGTCATCCCCCTGAGCTCAAGATTGTGGTAGATTTACCTATCGACATACGAATCAACAAGTTGGCCAATGGGTTCTGCGAAGCAAAGGAAGAAGCAGTGAAGATCCAGTTGGCTCTCAACTTCTAGCTCGCAGAACTGAAGCTGAAATCATAGCCTTCTATACCACAAGAGGTCACAAAGCAGTGACAAGGAACCATTCAAACTGGGTGAGAAACAATAGCGCATGTCATGCAAGAGTGCACTGACTTGATGGATCAGTCACTTATTGCACTCACTTCTCTACAGAAAGATCCAACTTTACAATGGTTGGAAACAGAAGCAAGGGAGCTACAATAAGCCTATGATAATGTCAGGGGGACTACACAGACGGTTTCTATTACGTAATGCTTGGCCGAGATGAGGGAGGTCCAGGCTCTTAAGTTACAAGCTGCTGCCGCCCGACAAAAGGAAGCAATGATTAAAGAACGCCTCCAGCCTTGTCTTGATGAGGCCTTCATGATTTCCATCACCATCGAGTGAAAGGTGGGACACATGCAGGTAGTATATAAACCGAGACAGGCCACTAAGACTGATACTGATGCATCGGTGGTTCGCGTAGAGCAGGTACAGTAGCTGGTGGAAGATTTTGTTACAAGTGTTAGCAAAGCGCAGAAGTTTCTAGATGACCTCCAGGTGAAGATTTGCCACACTAGATGAGTGACTCAGGGCGAGTCACAATGATTGTGTTGGGGGCCTGTTGGGTAGCAGAGGCCCCACATAACAGTTTTGGGGCTCCAAGCCCACAATTTTGGGTAAAAGTATGGTAAAGGCTCCACAAAGTGTGCGAAGCATGAATTGTAATGAGTTAAGTCAATGGGTTGTCAATCCAAAACTAATATAAGAAAATAGAAAGTGAGTCAGCTTGATGACGGTCTGTGTACCATGGAAATGTATAAATAGAGCAAGGCTATATGGTTTGAAGGCAATTTTTTTGGTTCTTTTTATCTTAATGCAATGGATTTATGAAGGAAATATTCTTTGCATCTGTAAGTCCGAGTCAAGGGTGTTAGTAGATAGATAGAGGCTCTGCAGCTGTGTGCGCAGAGGCCTGGTAGAGTACGCAGCTGAGTGCGCACACCCCTACAGCTGAGTGCGCAGGACAGATCTGGTTGTACTGATGGAAGATATTAATAAAGATAAGGTGTTCTTGAAATATCGCAGATCTATTGTCTTCTGATTTATGCATCTATTGTATGAGATAATGTCTTTCAGAATTATGATTATGCGCACTATATTTTATTATTAAATGTTTTCTTAAAGACGATAAAAAGAAGATCAGATATGTAATAAATTCATTAATTAGAAAGCACATCTGCGCGGAATCCCGACAGCGGTACAAAGTGGCGCGAGGCCCCAGAATGGTTCGCGACCCCTCCAGACCACATCAAGACATCCCAAGGGTGCAGAAACCTAGTTCCATCACCCTCCCCTGCTACCTTGGGTGAGACTACAGTTCGCATTCTGTAGATTGTTGCCGAAAGGGCCGGTAGTGTGGGATTTGTTTGGCTAACTAACTCCTCTGAAACTGAGTCAAACCCCAATAAGACAACAAAGGCACAATCACCTTATAGTAGGTGCAATTGGTCAAGTTATTGTTGTTGAAGTGGGCCAATCTCACATGAACTATAGTGGCTAAGGACTTGATTTCGTTCCCAAGTCATGAAAAAATGTAAGTCTAGTTGTGAAAGCATTATTTCCAAGCTATGCTAGGGAATGATAACATGTGCCAAATAGTGTGAAGGCATGTCAAATATGATAAGATGTGTCAAGTGCTAATCCAAGAAAAGATGTTCAAGTGTGTGATAATATGTGTTAGGGATTGTCGAGGCAAAAAAAAGGAGAAACAAGTTAAACTTCAAGGAAATGAGCGGATAATAGGGTTAACAAGTCATAAATTTACCTTTTACAATAGGTGAATACAAGGCACACCAACACCAATTGCTAATAGGTGCTAAGTGCCAAGTGTTAGTGCATTATAAGTCCCAAATATTCCTATGTTACTTCTCATCTACTTTCTAATAATTGATCTCAAAGAAATTTAATAGTAAACCATGTCAAGGGTAAAAGCATGTTAGTGTGTCTCATTATATGGCAAAAGAAAAAAAGTACTTAAATGAAAAAAGATAAAAAAAAATGAATATAAAAATATCAATTAAATGAGTTGAGTTTCATACATGTTAATTATAAAAAAATAAAAGCTATATTTGTAACAAAGTTAACTGACAATAAATTTTGGTAAAAGCTATAGTGAACCTATTTAATAGGTTCAGAAAATATAAATAATATTATAAAAAGTAAATATTAAATATGTAAATAATTCAACTGATAGTAAATATTGGTAAAAACTATGGTTAATCACTCACAAAATATAAATAACTTTTTTAAATATGCAGTTTTAAATATGTAAAGTTAAATGAAATGAAAACTCTTAAAAATAAATATAAAATAGAATAAGAATTTATAAACAAATTTTATATATATATTTGAATAATAAAAATATGTTATTATAATCTTAAAAATTTTATTTAAAAAAAAAAATATAATTTAAAATTTCAAAAAAATTTTAACATTTTGTTATATGTTATTTTCAAATTTCTACTAAAAAAGATTGATTTTATAAACTTGAAAGGGTAGTTTCTTTGGTCGCGGTTTTATATGTACGAAAAGATGATCATTTTTACTAGTATTTTAATAACAATTAAAAAATATGCTTACCTTTTATTTTTAAATTTGTTTAACAATCTTTAGAATGTTTACAACACAGCTCTTAAAGAAATTGGAATTAAAAAACATAAATCAATATAGAAATGGGGGGTCGCGGTTTTGTCACTACTTAAAAATTTATGTAAAATATTAATGATATCTTTTAAAGAAAATGAATAAATTAGATAAAAAATATATATTAACTTTTAGAAAAAATATGACATGAAAATGAATTTAAATTGACATGTTTTGTCTTGTTTTACCACCACCTAATTCTTAATGATTTTGTAAATTTAAGAGTAAACATTCCAACTCCATTTATTTTTATAAAACTTCTTTGCCACAAAAAGGGAAAAAGTGATACACATTAACATGCTTTTACCCTCAAATAATACCAAGGCATCTCAACGAATGCTAGACATGCTAATACTTTCCAGGCACCAACAGGTGAAAAGTGGCAGTGTGTGTTAGGAAGTGATATACATGTTATGGAGAGGGAGAGTATTTATAAGAGTGCTAAGATGGTCTAGAGAGTGCTAATGCATGTTGATGAGTATTAGGGAGTACCAGAGAAACACAAGGGAGCACTAGATTAAAATTTATGGAAGTGAATGAAAATGAGGGTGTGTTAGGGAGTGTGAATGAAAGCTAGATGGCATGCTAAGGAGGGAGTGTCAAGGTATGTTAAGCATTGGTAAGGAATGTTAGGGATTATCATGGCATGTCAAGAACTACCAGAGTGTGCTAGGGGGCTCTAGTGTGTGTTAGCATGTGCCAAATAGTGTCAAGGCATGCCAAGACATGCCATATGCTAAGGCATGCTAGGGTGTGGATGCTTCCAGGGTATGCCAATATGTGGCAAGGAGTGTCAATGAAACAAAAGGAATAACCAAGAAAAAATGGAAGGAAATGAAAACATAAGAGGGTTAATAAGTCAGGACTTTATCATTTTCGAAAGGGGCATGCTAGGCACACTAATAATAGGTTCCAACACATGCCAAGTGCCAATGTGTTCCAAGTGCTAATGTATGTTAATGCATGCCAAAGTGTTTAAGAGGATGCTAGGGACTGCAAGGTATGCTAACACATTCTAGGAGAGTGTTATGTTATTCTTGGGCTTGATAACATGTGCTTGGGTGTCCTAGTCATGTTAATATGTTCAAGGTACACAGCTGTTCCAAGACATGCGAGATGCCAAGGAATGTTAGTGTGTGAAAGAGCATGTTAAGATGTGTGAAGCATGTTGAGGAGTGATAGGTCTCTCTCATTAATAGAATTGAGAGAGCTTGATTATGTTTTAAAGAATATAGTTCCTGCACACACTAGTGGAACTTTATCTAAAGGGAATCTATTAGATAAACCTAATAGAGATGAATCATGTGTTGAATCATAGGAAATTTATATTCTCATTACTTGAGAGAAATGATACACACTAATTACTTATTAACAAATTGATGAAATCTAACCACTATGGCATTGGATATGAGTGAAAAATACTCCACCACAATGGTATTAATCGTTATCTTTTGATAGGAGGATATATTAATATGCACATATCGTCATCAAAAACTAATTGGAATGATCAATGACGACGACATTTTTTTATCATCACCAAAAGTAACCAAAAAGAGAATTGCTGATGGTCAATACATTATAGTCACTAAAAGTGTCAGCAAAGAGTGAATTAGTGATGAGACTTTGACAACCCTCACCAAAAGTGTCACTGAAAATGGATTTGGTGAAAAACCCTAAAGGACCATCACTATATGCACTTACAACAATGCTTTTGTAAGGACTGTAACCATATGCAACATTGGTGATGGACCTTAAAGGTCCATCATAGGTATGACCCTCACCAATAGCCCTTTTTGTTGTATTGGCAATTGCTTATGCGAAAAATAGATTCCCTCACCAAATCTTGTTCTATAAGACTCTTGAAGAATTCTTCACAAGTTAGAGACAAAATGTTGATAATTTAAGAATATTTGGTTATCATGTTTATGTTCATGTGCCCAAGGAGGAAAGGATGAAATTGGAACGTTCTGGGAAGAAAAATACTTTTGTTGTTTACAATGAAAATTTAAAGCCCTTTAGGGTCTATGTTCGAGGAAAACATTCTATTGAAAGATGCAATGACTTTATATTTGATGAGGAAGTTGCTTTCTAGAAATCCAATGGTTCACACAAGGACACTAATGATGAGATACAGATGGCTCCAAAGAATGTGGTATTGGAATGAAAAGAACCTAAACCAATGGATGAATACCCCAATGAAGAATATCATGATAATGAACTTGTTGAATCTCTCAGAGCCAATGTTCCTGATATTACAAAGAGACCTTCCTATCTTGAAAGAACATTAAAATAAGCTAAAGGACATGTTGCACCTCATGGGACCTTCAAGGAAAGAAATAGGCTAAAGAAGTATTTAGGTTATGTATCATTAATTTGGAAGCTTATTTGGTCTTGGCCATCCACATATGAAGAATTTTTTGAGCATCAAGTTTGGAAATATATTATGACCGAAGAGTACCAATATATATTAAATAATGATGCCTAGGAAGTTGTGCCAAGGCTTGAATGGAAGTACATTATGTCTTCAAAATGGATTTACAAATTCAAGCATGCAACTGACGAAAGTGTCAAAAGGTACAAGGCTAGATTTGTGGCTCGAGGATTCTCCCAGAAAGAGGGAGAGGATTACGAAGACACATTTGCTCGAACTTCTAGGTATTCTTCTATTATAGTTGTCATTGATATTGCTTCTATTTTAGGTTGGAAATTACATCAAATATATCTGGAGACTAATTTTCTAAATGGAGTCATTAAAGAGGAAGTATATATTTAGAAACCTCAAGGTTTTGAGGTAAATGATAGAGAAACTCATGTTTGCAAATTGTAGAAATCCCTCTATGGGCCAAAGAAAGTTTCTCGCACATGGTACTCCTATATTGATGGCTATTTATTGATTCTTGGTTTTAAGAAGAATGATGTTGGTCTGAAATTGTACTTCAAATTTGTTGGAGGTGAGTCATTGATGTTGTTGCTATGTCTAGATGATTTGTTTCCTAGAGGGGTTGAAGATTCTATTATCTAATGTAAGAGGGAGTTTGTTTCTAAATTCGAGTTGAAGGATCATCATCTCATGCATTACTATTTTGGATTTGAAATTTGGTAAAATCATGATGGAGTCATCGTTGGCCAAGGGAAGTACACTATTACTATCATTCAGAGATTTGGCATGATGGACTACAATTACATGGACACTCCTGTGCTTATGAATTTGAAGAAGACCTGTGAATGTGACTCTAATTTAATTGATCCCTCTATGTATCATAAATTGATTGGTTCGTTGAATTTCTTGTCAACATCGGGACAATTTTTTCTATTTTTTGAACGTGTTGAGATGATTCTTGTTTGAGCACCGAAATGTGTACTGCATTGTAGAAATACATATATTAAGATACTTGTGTGGTACCATTGAATATGGTCTAAGATATTCTTCTAATAGAGAATGGAAATTTCATGGATTCACTGATCCTGATTGGACTAGAAGCTCTGATGATAGGAAGAGAACTTTTGGGTTATGTTTTGGCTTGCGATATTCTATGATTTCATGGTCTAGTAGAAAGAATTTTTTTTTTCTTAGATTTGTTGACCCATGTAATAGGTATGTATTTAATCTTGATTATTATCCTTTTTCTCCGTTCTTATCCATATTATGCCATGATTTAATAACAAATTGATAAGATTTTGATTAGGAATGAACAAAACAACTCTTGATAGGATTTGACCGACCAAACCTACTCTCATTACTTTTTATGTAGAAAAACAGTAGAAGGAACAATTGTTGTTCCCAAGTCGGAACAGCAAGAGCCAATTGAGGAAAATGAGACACGTCGGGTGCAGTCGAACCAAGGAACAAGTTAAGGAGATCAGTGTGAGATAGAATAATTGTCTAAAGATAGCATGTAGTTTTGAATCCCTCAGGATCTCCTGATCCTGAGGGATCACATTTATCTTTTCCTTTTGACTATCAAAGAGAAGATCGAAGAGGGATCTCTCGTTTTTTACTTGGATTGTAATTTTAATTTACAGAAGGGTGAATCTAAGGAACAAGATTGTGTTGTAATGATAAGTGATGTTGATGATTAATATACGACTTGCGTTGTTGTTCGTTCGTATCTTCTGAAATCCTTATGTAGTGTTTGCTAGTTGCAAGAGCTCGATCACTGGTGGAACTTACTATTGTTCCCTGTTTTATGCATTTTCCATTTCCTGCAAGTTATTCTGCTTTATAGCTTTTCAATTGATGTATTTTCATTGAATTAGATTTCTGGTATTTATTTCATTAATGCGCAGTCATAGTTAGTTTTATTTAATTCATGTCGTGGATTGAATTAGTTATTGGTTAAAGAATCATTGCCGGTTAATTGTAAAATAGAGAATGATTGATTAAATTCTTTCATTTTAACCATTATTCTAAGTACAACTGAAAGAGCTCAGTTAATACTACGGTGCTCTCGGTTGATTGTCATTTGAATTTGATTGATTAATATTGAATTGCAGTATTGTTTAGATGAGTTATTTCCTCTAGAGTTACAATCCTCAAATTTATGATTGCATCTATTTACTCTTGTATTGAATTTCATAGATTAGCTTAAACATTACTCTGTGGATTTATAGCTTGCACATACTGTGTACACTCTTGGAAAAAAAGACTTTCCTAGGTTGATAATTAATGTGAGGCAATTAGGAGTTTTAAAAGACACCTTTTAGCAGCCAACATTTTGGTGCAATTTTCGGGGAGAGTGTTGCCATTTTACAAAGAGTGATTTCTATCTACTGAGAGAGAATTGGGTATTAAAATGGGAGGTAAGAACCTGTGTACAAAGCGAGTAAAATGCTCGCTCCTCCGCCTGCTTTCCAGTAGAATTGTGTAGGAATTTAAGATAGAAATGAATGTTTTCATTTTTGTATGAATGGATAAGAAGAAAAGATGAGAAAAAGATATAATTCCTCCCCCCAAACCTAAAAGTTTCAAGGGACCAGTGACCCTTGGATGATCAACCTTCATTGATGAAATCATAAGAAAATTTGAGTCTCATTCATCAGTAGGACCCCAAACTATTATTACTAGACACCCTACTGTTTCCCTCCAGGCCACAAGATCACCATATGAAGCTAACACTAAGATTTACAATAAGACTAAAGGTTCTGAATAGAGTTTTAAAGATATTGAAAATTCACAACCACGCCCTTCACAAGAAGGGAATTCTTGCAACCTCCGTGAAGGAGAAGGAGAAATAGGTAACCTGAAGTTAAAACATCAGAACCTAGATCTCCTAAAGTAGTGATTGACTAAAGGACACCCAATGTTCTGGATCAAGGTAGCGCTATTAAAATCATTCCATCCTCTTCTAGACATCCTAGGAACAATTCTCCAGCTCCAAAGATCCCTCAAGAATACTGGCACATTTTTTACCAAATGGCCAATAATCAGCGACAACCCCAAACATCTAGGTTACAATACCCTATTGTGGACACAACTATCAATTCCCCCATGAAAGCTATTCCATTACAAAATATTCCTACCTTTCATGGGCTAACCTCAAAAGATCCTGATGCATTCCTTTTCAAATTCAATGTCCTATGTAGGGGTTATGATTACACCACTGACACCTAGAAGCTAAATCTGTTCCCCTCTACTCTGAAGGGAACAAACCTGTGTTGGTTTATGGGACTTGGTGGAGGTACCATCAATGACTGGGAATAGATGAAAAAATCCTTCCTTAAAAAATACGAAGATTATCGCTGAACTAGAGAATTAAAAGATGAAATATTTCAAATGGTAGCGAAGCCTAACGAGACTCTGGAAGAATATGTGGAGCATTTCCAATATAATATGCAAATATCTCCTTATGCAAATCTGCCTGATAATGTTCTAAAAACCACAATGATTAAAGGTATGAAAGACCAATGGGTAGAAACACTGAATATAATGGGTAAGGGTGATATTTATCAAGAAGAGTATGACGATATTATAGACTTGTGCATCAGGTGCTCCAGGGGTAGTACAAGGTTGAAACCAAATGGATGTGATGCGATCACCAGAGACAGAAAAGCCTTACGATGAAGCATTACAAGAGTTGAAATCGATAATCTATTGGAGGATTTCAATACTGATATCCTAGGAACCCTGACGACACAACTGGATATCATGCAAGCTAAACAAAAGAAGGCTGAAGTAGAATAGAACTTGGCTATTTTTTGTCCCTGTTGCAGAAAAAAACACAGTCATAAAGAATGCCCGCTAGATACGATATAGGCGTGTGCCATATGAACCAAGGAGCATGCCAAGGAAAGTTTCCCATCACTCCCAAGATTAAAACAAGTCTTCAAGGAAGCGGAAGAAGAAGTAGAACTAGTATATCTGTTGAACCAACTTCGTCAATGGAAAGCACGTCAGACAGGTATGCCTGCTGATCCATCTTCATTCTTTCCTCCCTCGCAATATAATTCTCAGCAATATTCAAGGGCAGCATGGCAGAACCAACCACCTTTTTCTACTTGGCCACCTCAAACATTTTCTATGGCACCATGGCCCAATCAGTTAAATCCAAACAATAATTGGTAAAATCCCTCTTACCCTCCACCATTCTCGCAGAACAATCCCTATCCATCCCAATGGCCCCCTTCCACCTCACAAAATCAGAACTGGCAATCAAACTGGCAAAGATCCATGAACCAACCTATGGAGACAATTCCTCTATCTCAACCTACTTTACCAACACCTTATATGTTGCAGCAAAATCCTCAATCTAATATACGACCACAACTCCCAGCCCAACCCAACCCAAATCCCAACAACATATCGATCTAGTTAGTGCAAATCATTGAAGGTCTGGACCCTAAAAGAAAGTTAAGAGAGTGTAATGAACTCAAGTTAAGATATGGATGCATAATCGCTCCAGACGAGGATAAAACTTGCACATGAAGAAGCACACCCAAATAAGCCTTTGACTGTAAACAATTGACAAGGGGAATATAAAATTAGGTAGAAAACTCCTGAACAGATCATAACTACTTCCCCACCATTCCCAGAAATATTGATGATACCACGCCCAGTTGAACATCCCAACTTTGATCTTCTGGGTGAACTCAAGATTATCTATATAAAAATACCCATCCTCTAGGCTATTCAAGACATTCCAATATATGCCAAAACTATTAAATAATTGTGTATAAAGAAGTCTGTGAGGCAAACAAAAATAACCCCAACTCTCCATGTTATTGGGACTTTGTCTGATTTTTTACTAGGCAAAGAAACACTTGTAAAATATGAAGACCGGGGAAACCCCATTATCACAGTACAGATAAATGGTCGCTCTTTTCCCAATGCTTTAGCTGATTTAGGGGCAGCCATTAACATTCTCAAAACAACAACTTGTGAATACTTGGCATCACAGCCTTGGAACCAACAACTACCTTGCTGGAACTTGTTGACCACTCAGTCATTAGACCAGAAGGAACATTACTAGATGTGATGGTTTCTTTAGACACTTGGGAATATCTAGTGGATGTTTTGATTATTAACCCTAGGAACCAACTAGATGGACATCCTTTAATTTTAGGAAGGCATTGGTTAGCAAGCATTGATGCTTATATCAGCTGTTGGACAGGTAGTATGACCATAACCAAAGGGAACGATGCCAAGAATCTAGCCTTATACCATCCTACTCAACCAAGCCTAACCATTGTAAAAACTAGGAAGCAACTTGTAACATATTTAACATAAAATATTCGGTCACCATTGACTATGGTAGATGCTTTTGAATTTAAAAACCAAACAAAAGATGATGTCATTAATACCTTCGTCAATCATCTTGCTACAATATCTAGTTTGAAATGTCACATGATTAAAGCAGTCCTTGACAATGAAATTGAAGAAGATTACCTGAGAGAGATCAATGACCAACCAATACCAACAACCATTGTCTATCATAGAAAACCTATTGAAATCAAGCGAAGGAATATCCTAAATATTAACAGTAATCTGAGTGATGACCAACAATGGAAACGTATTCAAGTCCTTAGGAAATATAAAGGATCTTTTGCTTGGGATTACCCAGACATGAAAGGGATTGACCCTCAGCTATATATGCACCACATTTACACTGAAAAAGATGCAAGATCCATTCAACAACCTCAACATAGATTAAATCCTCACCTAAAGGATATTGTTAAAGAGGAACTCGAAAAACTATTAGATGTGAATTTTATCTATCCTATATCTGAGTGTAAATGGGTTTCTCCATTAGTAGTGGTCCCTAAAAAGAATGGGAAGTGGCAGATATGCCTTGACTATAGAGAACTCAACAAAGCAATGCAAAAGTACCATTTTCCCCTTCCATTCATCAAACAGGTCCTAGACACGCTGCAAGGGAAGAAATTCTTCTCTTTCCTGGGTGGCTTTAGTGGCTACAACCAAATTCAGATTGCCCCTAAAGACCAAGATAAAACTAAATTGACCTGCCCGTGGAGAACATTTGCTTACAGGATATTACCTTTTGGATTGTGCAACGCACCTGCCACATTCCAAAGAGACATACTCAGTATCTTTGCAGACTTGATAAATGAAGGATTGGAGGTATACATGGACAATTTCACACCCTATGGAGATGAGTTTGAACAAGCATTACAGACATTGGAGAAAGTCCTGGAATGGTGTATCAAAACTAGGCTCTACTTAAGCCATGAGAAGTTGAATATGATGATGATAGAGGGCCTGATCCTGGGTCATTTCATTTCAGCAACTGGAATTCAGGTAGATCTAGCAAAAATACAAGCAATACTCTTATTAGCTACTCCCTACACTCAAATAGAGGTAGGTAGTTTTCTGGGATTTGCAGGATATTATCGTAGATTTATAAAGAAATTCTCACATATTGTTGCACCATTATATTCCTTAACAAGAATGGTTGATTTTATATGGACTGGCAAATGTGACATTGATTTTACATAGTTGAAATGACTATCAACAACACGAGTGTTATGAGGGCCAACTTGGGATATACAATTATAGATTTCATCAGACGCGTCAGATTAAGTTGTTGGAGCAGTTCTTGGCCTAGAATCCAACAAGAAACCCTACGCTATATACTACATTAGTAAAAATTTAACTCCTGCTGAGTTGAACTATATAGTAACATAGGAAGATTTTTTAGCTGTTAGTTATGTTATTAACAAATTCATACACTATATAATTGGATATCCTATAGTTTTGTATATTGATCACTCTGCTATCAAATATTTAGCTAATAAACCCATTACAAATGTAAGAGTGACATGTTGGTTACTACTTTTGCAGGAATTTGACATAACTATAAAGGATCGAATGGGGAAGGAAAACCTTGTGGCAGATTTCCTCTCCCATGTGCCAAGAATAGACGATGCAAAGGTGGTAGAAGATCAGTTCCCAGATGAACACCTGTTTGTTGTGGCCATAAAAACGCCATGGTATATAGATGTGGAAAATTATTTAGCAGTAGGAAAACTGCCCAAGCATCTAACACCTAGTGAAATGAAATTAATAGTACAGTGCAACACACAGTTCTCCTGGATCGGAGGATACCTTTTTCACACAAGGGCCGATATGCACATCCACAGGTGTATCAGGGAAGACGAAATTTATGATATCTTAAAAGATTGCCATGATGGACCTTGCAGTGGATATTTTGCAGACCGCAACACTGGACATAAAATTTTGCAAATGGGCTACTACTGGCCCACAATTTTTAAGGATGCTAAGAAATTTGTCCAGGCATGCGATAGCTGCCAAAGGAGGGGCTTCCCTAGCCAATATGATGAGATGCCCCTACATCCACAGCTTGTGATAGAACCCTTTCAACGATGGGCATTAGATTTCGTCAGGCTGATCAACCCACCATCCAATCAAAAATCATACATACTGGATGCAACACAATATGTGACTAAATGTGTGGATGCAGTAGCATTACCAAGAGCGACTAAGGAAACAGTGATTAATTTTCTTTTCAAATTTTTTGTGTGATATGGCTGACCAGAGAAGTAATTACTGATGGGGCACCACAATTTGTAGGTGACAATATTGCTGCTACACTAAAGAATCATCACATTATTCACAAAATTACCTCTGCGTATCACCCACAGGTGAATGGGTAGGTGGAGAGTACCAACAAAGTAATTGAAGCTATTCTAATGAATAAAGTCTCATCGCACAGACGGGACTGGGTGACTCGACTGCTAGAGGCCTTGTGGGCATATCACATGACTTGGAGGAACACAACTGGATACTCTCCATATGAGCTGGTATTTGGTAAGGAAACCATTTTCCCCATAGAATTTGAGACACAGAGACTAAGGATAGCCCAGGAAGTGGGAATGGATTTAACTAAAGCCTAGATTAACAAACTACAACAAATAAATGAATTAGATGAAATTCAGCTATTGGCTCTACAGCATACTGCACTCACTCAAAAATAAAGAGCCAAGTGGCATGATTCCCTGATTAATAAGAAGACATTTTATGAGGGCGACTGGGCTCTTATTTACAATTACAGGTTTCAAGACTTCCCTAGTAAACTACATACTATGGTTAGGCTCCTACGAAATAAAGGAAGTATATGACAATGGCACTCTTACATTGGCCACCATTGATGGGTCTAGTTTTTCCTTCAAAGAAAATGGGCATTGGGTATGCCTCTACCAAAAACCACTCACAAGAAAATCCTTTTACCAATAGATACATGAAGACTCCACCATGCAAATCTTAGCTGCAGAAGGAAATTCTTCGGCAGCTTCATTATTGTAAAAAGTTATTCCTTTTTGTAAAAACTGTAAATATGATTGCTGATCTATTTTTTTGTGTTTTTCCTTTATTTTTGTTGTTCCCTTTTCGGAACAACATTTTTTATTTTTGTTGTTCCAACTTTGGAACAGTATGTTTGATTTTTGTTGTTCTGACTTCGAAACAACACATTTGATTTTTATTTTTCTGACTTCGGAACAACACGTTTGATCTTTGTTGTTCGTACTTCGGAACACCATTTTGGATTTCTGTTGTTCCCCTTTCGGAATAACATTTTTTATTTTTGTTGTTCCGACTTCGGAACATGTTTGATTTTTGTTGTTCCAACTTCGAAATAGCACGTTTGATTTTTGTTGTTCTGACTTCGGAACAGCACATTTCCTTTTTGTTGTTCCTACTTCAGAACAATATTTTTTATTTCTATTTTTCCCTTTTCAGAACGACATCTTTAATTTCTGTTGTTCCCTTTTCAGAATAACACATTTGATTTTTGTTGTTCCCACTTCAAAACATGGCTTTTTTCTTTGTTGTTCCCACTTCGGAATATCAGTTTTGTCTTTGTTGTTCCCACTTTGGAACAACACTTTTGTTTTTGTTGTTCCCACTTCGGAACAACACTTTTGCTTTTCATGATCCCACTTTGAAACAATGCTTTTGTTTTGTTGTTCCCACTTCGAAACAACACTTTTTGTTGTTTTTTGTTCAAATACTACCTTTTTTTTTAAATTTGTTGTTGTTCCTTCTTTGGACCAACATTTTTGCTTCTTGAAGTCATGTTTTGTAAACAACATCCTTTTTCCTCGCATCGTTGAACATCACTCCAAGACTATTCCTAGCTAGTCTTAGTCCCATTTTTCTAATTCCCTTTGATGGCATGAAGTACAATACTTTCATAAGGACGAGAATTATGGATTCTATTAATGAAGGTGAATATCCTTAATGTTATCGTCTTTAACAAGAGAGCTTCTTGATGATATATTTCTTAAAGAGAATCGGGAAGGACACAATTATTATATATTACTTTGTTGTATTAATATCTGTTGTATATAATATCGATTGATCATCTTCACCATGTTGGTTCCACCCCTCCTGGTTATAATCCTCTATGTATATTATAAGTGAGATTATGGGTATGTTTTTTCTATTGATATGTTCAACTTCTTCCACCATCCTTGCTCTTAAGGAGTACTGAGCCTCCCTCTATTTATTATAAAAATGTTTAAAAACAACAAATATTTCCCACAGATAGAGGATAGGGGCTCTCATTAAGAGCCAACCTACCATGTTCATAAGGATGTAGCAATGTGACATTCCCACTATGGCCATCACAGTAGGGTTATGATCCAAAGGATGGCTAAAATATCCTTGGAACAAGAGGTCTCATCACAAGCCAACCTGATCAATTTTTGATACTTCCCAATGAATGGCAATGTGGTCATCTGGTTACCATGCCAGCACACTTATCTCTTCTATAGAAACAACAACGGAATTCTCTAGCTATAAATTGAGGATCCTGGCTCTTATGGGTTTAAAAGAAACTCTGTCGAGGCTATGGACGCCTGCTGGCAACAGAAGCTCTGCTTATGGTATTGAAGTTCCATTTTCAACATCAATAATCATTATCATACCCTCTTCTTACTTTTCTTTTTATGAGAAGAATTATCTCCTTAAATTCTTCGTACCTTGAACCTTTATGCATGAGTTAATGTTTTTAATCAATCATATCATTTGCAACCGGAATATCATCAGCAAAGCATTTTTCTTGCATATTGTCGTCTTCTTTCCTTACTGCATAACCTATGATCAACCAAAGCATCCTGTCTATTATCAATAACCATCATTACACAACTCGCTTTCATAATATCCATACCTTTTATAGTCCTCCCATTAATATATGTACTCTATCCCATATTAATGTCATATCTTTCACCCTTGTACGTTGCCATCAGAACAACATTCACCCATCCATTCGGTCATAGGCGACCTCTCATCTTGAAGGAGGGAGGGGACCTTCATCACACTCGTGCATGCAATATAACTATTTTATTGGATTTCATAGGTTGATATGGTACTCTATGATCACACGACATGTGGTAAAGATAATAGTCCTCGAAATTATGAATTTTCGTTTAAAATTGGAAAGCTTAGTTGTTTCAACTTACTTGTTGTTCTATCTCTCTGTTGATGTTTGTTGTTTTGTTTTCTCCTCTGCACTAATCCTTTGTAATAGTAACAATAATTGAAGCATTATGGGTGGTAAGTCAGTGCACCGAGAACCTCTAGTGCTGGCAATCTCCAATAGAGCCAGAGAAATTCTGGTCCACGCAGGGTGGATAACATACCTCACAAGATTTTAGTCCACTAGTGAAGAAATCACTATTGAATTTCTATAGCATCTGCAGAATGGGCAATCCCTGTTGAGAAGTAGAATAATTCTAGTATCACTCACTGTAATAGCTGAAGTATCTGGGCTACTGACAAAAGGAACTACATGGCCAAAGAAACACATAGTGCTACAAGACGTGGTGGACATCTTCAAAGATGCAGGAGAGGAATTAATCAAGAAAGGCAAGGGCATACAACCATCTTCTTTGGCAGAACCATGGCGTGAGTTAGCAAATATTGTCCAGAGGTACATTACCTGTGATGGATGACAAGACGTGGTAAGACCACGACAACTCAAAATTTTAGCTGTTTTGAAACAAAAGATCACTATTAATCTACCATCTTTCTTGAATTTATTACTGCATGATACCGCCGATAGAATAAGATCGGCTAGGCACCCGAAAACCGTAGTTAGCCACCATGGATTGATAATATTAATTGTTACCCACAACGTCGTTCAACGAAGCTTAACTTGGGATGGTCTCATAGAGCCCCTAGACATTAGCCAAAACCCTATAATTCAAAGTCCTTAAATTTTGGCAATAAGCCAGTAGGTTCATGTTCCGAAAAGGAAAAGGTCTACCCTCTCAAACATTGAACCCCACAAGTGCAGGTAGTCTGCAAGGTTATATCTAGCCCAAAGAATGTCTATAGATAGTGCCAAACAACCTGTCAAACCATCCAGGCCAATTAGTATACATGACTCTTAGTCGGAACCAGGCGAAGAACTTGAACAAAGGGAAGGATGTCATCCAGAATTAGAACCTAGGGAAGAGGAGAATTCAGAATCAGAACCCAGGGAAGAGGCCAATTCAGGACAAGAACCCGAGGAAGAGGATAGACCAAACTCAGAACAAGAAAGGGCACAACATCTTGATGATGAACTAGAAAATGAAGAAGTACTACGTCAAGCATCAACCATGAGTCCCCAAAATTATATTCTACAAACCTAAATGCATACATGTAGCCTAGAGGTTCACTTGATCCTAACTTAATGGAATATCAATCCCCAAAAGATTCTGGGCATATAGAAATTCTTCCCTTTGACAAGGAAAAGGAAGCAGACACAGAAGTTATTCATGAATCAGACAACTAGTCTAGTGACACAGTTCTATTGGAACACAACCATGATAAACAACAAGAATATTTAGATGTAGAAGCTATTGATGAGATGGTTAGTATAAAAGATGCTCCTCAGAAGAGGTGAATATCTGGAGCAAAACTAAAGAAGCTGAGACACAAATATCAAAAGCTTCAAAAGACTATTAAAAGGCTACGTAGGAAGCTTAAAAGAATTGCAAAAAACAAAGCCCAGAACACCACTCCTGAGGTAATCTTTGTGGCTACGCAAACATAAAATTATAAGTTTAGGTCAACAAAGACCAAAACCAAACTCATTCCCACTCGAACAATAGCCACCCAAGCACATTTGCATGCAGACTTACTAGATGCAATCATTCAAATAGAGGGTTCGCCCTCCCACAACAAGGAAGTACAAACCAAGGAAATATCCTCTCGTAGCACAGGCACTTAGACAAAGTAACAAGCCAAGGATATCATGTCTAGAAAAGACCCTATGCTCCTAAAGCTACAGGAAGAACAGATGCAAGCCCAGCTCGCTCTAGAATGATGTGAACAAGAGACAATCCCTCTGCAAAAATATCAAGAATTGCAGTAGCAGTTTAGGGAATTAGCCCTCACTGAAAATGGGACCTTTGACAGATTGACACAGGAAGACGAAAAGTTGAAGAAGGTAAAGATGAAGCTGGACAAAGCCAGGAATCAAATAGACAGCATTTGCTTGCTATATTTAGATGCCTTGACATGTAGGTCTCCGACCACAAATTATTCCCTGTTCTTATTAGAACGGTACTTATTGTTAAAGGTTAAAGCCGTAAGAGCTGGCAAGCCAATCAAGTTAAAGACAACTGAAGATTTTATAAGTTGTTGCAAGGAACATGGGGAGAAATTCCAAAGGCTTCTTTGCGAATTTTATCTACATAATTTCATATTAGAAGAAGTAGTTGATAAGAACCCTAGCCCTTTTGTTGGAGATATTCAATTATAGGCTTTTATCTCTTTTGCAGTTAATCAACTTAAGTGGTTTAAGGTGTATAATTCATTCCAAAGATAGGAACATGGATTGGATCTCTGGGTAAGAAATGAACCTACTCACCCTTTACAACTATTTGCTAGACATAAAAGTCTGATGACATAAGAAGGCTTGATTCAAATTTTAGGGCCCATACATAAGGAAATTGTACAAAAAGGAACAACATATTTCTTCTCTATCCAAGAAAGGTCACTGACTGCATCCAAAATGAGATGGACGGTCTCAACTAATAGAGTTAAGGAAAGAGAAAGATTTAATTATGGGAACTTCAAAGCTGCTGCAAGCCGGTTAATCACATATAGAGATATTATTTTGAGGGAAGGACCTTATTGGTTGGGATTTCGATTTAGATGTCCCATTATTTGGTATCCTCCTGAAGGGTATCGATTTCACTATGAGTTACCTAAAGGACACGACCATACATCTTTTGCAAATTTGTTAAAAAATCATGGTTTTAGGCCTGATAAAGAAACCTTTTCTCCAGCCTACTCCTTAACTACATTACATAGGAATTATTTATTTCTCATGATGACATGAAAAAAGGTAAGCAAGGGAGTATGTTGATTCATGCAATAGGTATGTATTTACTCTTGATTATTATCCTTTTTATCCTTTCTTATCCATCTTATGCCATGATTTAATAAAAAATCGATAAGATTTTGATAAGGAATGAATAAAATAGCTCTTGATACGGTTTGACTGACCAAACTAACTCTTGTTACTTTTTATGTAGAAAAACAGTAGAAGGAATAGTTGTTTTTCCCAAGTCAGAACAACAAGAGCCAATCGATGAAAATGAGATGCATCGGGTGTGGTTGAAGCAAGGAACAAGTCAAGGAGATTAGCGTGAGATAGAAGAATTGTCTGAAGATACCATGTAGTTGTGAATCCCTCAAACATTTATCTTTTCCATTTGACTATAAAAGAGAAGACCAAAGAGGGATCTCTCATATTTTACTTGGATTGTAATTTTAATTTACAAAAGGGTGATTCTGAGAATCAAGATCGTGTTGTAATGATAAGTGGCTTTGATGATTAATATACAAATTGCGTTGTTGTTCATTTGTATCTTCTTAAATCCTTAAGAAGTGTTCATTGGTGGTTAGGGCCCGGTCTCTGGTAGAACTTATTGTTGTTCCCTGTTTTATGCATTTTCTGTTTTCTGCAAGTTATTCTGCTTTACAGCTTTTCAGTTGATGTATTTTCATTGAATCATATTTCTGGTATTTATTTCATTAATGCACAGTCATAGTTGGTTTTATTTAATCCATGTCGTGGATTGAATTAGGTATTGGTTAAAGAATCATTGGCAGTTAGTTACAAAATAGATTGCAATTGATTAAATGTTTTCCTTTTACTCAATAGCTTAAGTACAGCTGAAAGAGCTCAGTTAATACTACGATGCTCTCGGTTGATTGTCATTTGAATTTGGTTGATTAAGATTGAATTACGGTATTGTTTAGATGAGTTATTTCCTTTAGAGTTACAAGCTTGAGATTTATGATTGCATCCATTTACTCTTATATTGAATTTCATAGCTTAGTTTAAACATTACTCTCTAGATTTATAGCTTGCACATATTGTGTACTCTTGGATTAAAAAGACTTACCCAGTTTGATAATTAATGTGAAGCAATTAGGATTTTTAAAAGACACCTTTTAGCACCCAACAAGAGTATGGATGAATCTAAGTATACAATTGCATGTTCAGCTAGTTCTGAATCTATCTCACTTTGAAAGTTGTTTGTTGGTTTATTTGATCAAGTGTTGCAATCGACCATTATATCCTATGATAATCAAAGTTGTGTGAATCTTCTGAGAACCTATTGTTCCATGATAGGTCAAAGAAAATTGAGATTAGATATCATTACATTTGTAAGATTGTGTAGAGGGGAGTTCTGAGGCTTGAGTATGTCCCTACTAATGAGTAGGTTATTGATGTGTTAACAAAGACATCGTCCCTAATGAAGTTTTCCTATTTCAAAGAACAACTTGAATTTCTTGAGAACCCCTCTTTGATAGAAAGGGAGCACTAATAATTGGTAATATTCCTTAGGTTATGTGCTATGAGACCTATGTATTTGTCAAGAATATCGTCACTACCTTAGGTCATTTGATCAAGAGGACAGTGAGTTTGGTTAGGGAGCTTGGTTCTGAGGAATTAATGTTGTGATCTCTCTCATAGGATGTGGACCAAGAGATCTTGTTTTTGGTCGGGGAGATGTAACTTGTGCATATTATTGGCTTTTCCTCGCTGATTGATAAAACTTGTTTTGGTCAATTTCATCTATCTTTCCTTATGATGAGATTGATGATCTTTCCCTTAGGTTGTTCACCAAGAGAGATATGGATTGGTCGGGGGATTGATCCTAACATAGAGAGAGACTTGTACTTTTGATATCTCCGTTAGGTTGTGGGCCAAGGGACCTATGGATTGGTCACAGAGTTTGATGTTGAGAGAGAATGAAGAATACCTCCCTAAGAAAGAGGTTGTGTTGAAAAATTAGGTAGCTATTGTTGGCATTTTAACTAGCAAAGTGATGGAGAAAATACAAACTTTTATGTTTGACCAAGTCGCCCTAAGAAGTAAAAGTCGTTTTGACATGTGAGAAAACCCATCTCCAAAGTCTCATATAAATAAAGGCTCATTAGATCTCATTTGGACACATCAGAAGACACATCCTTTGATCTGAAAATTGTAGAGGTACATCCACACATACGAAGCAGTCAAAAAAGGTTTATGTTATGTCTTGACCGAGATATATTCTTCTATTTGAATTTCGTTGACCTGGGCTAGTTTGCATTTGTTCAACCAAAGTTTTTGACTGCCTTTAGAGGCTGAATATTCTAGAGAATCGTTGACCTGATCTGATAGAGATTATGCCCTATTTATGCCTCGTTGACTTAGGTTGAGAATAGGGTTTGAATGAGGCCTTCGACTGAGATCTTGATTGGTTCATTGACTATTATCCTGACTAAATTCCAACCTTTTCTTCTAAGGCACCCCAAGCTGAAATTTGGACCTCCATTGTGTTTTTTACTAGCATTGACTTTCATCTCTCTCCTTTCACTAGATTTAATTTAAATTTATTGAGGTAAGAAAATTTGGAACCTTGTTGGAATATTTTGATGTACTATTGATGAAGGCAATTTCTCTATCATAAGGAAATATTGGTTGGGTTTTCTGCTTGTGTGTTTTTCCCTAGTTGTGAGCCTAATTTCAGTGTCTCTTGGCTCTTTCTCTATTGTTTACTATGATATGTTTTACTCTACTATATAAAGTGAATGGTTGAATTTTTTCATGCATATTTTCTTAATGATTGGAATAGTAGAAGAAGATTGATTGTATCATTAATAGTTATCAATTTTGAAAAACTATACTAGTTTTTCCTACAGTAGAAAAATCTACACTTTAGAGGACAATAATGGCTCTCCTTCAACTAATACTTAGCTAGAGAGGACCCTTGATACATAGGGAAATTTTATGCATCACTCCTTAAAAGTAAGCTTCTTCATCAATTCCTCTTATGAGTTCATTATGTAGGTATTGCATGAGGTTAAGGGATTGTACGAAATCCTCTTTCCATTGTTGTCACATGCCCTACTAACCTTCTACACACACACACACACACACACACACACACACACACACACACACACACACCACACACACACACACACACACACAATATATATATATGTATGTATGTATGTATGTATGTATGTATGTATGTATGTATGTATGTATGTGTATGTGTATGTGTATGTGTATGTGTATGTGTATATCTATATCTACATGTACATGCGCATGTACATGCACATGTACATGTACATATACATATACATATGCATACACACACACACACACACACACACACACACACACACACATAGATATATCGCTTTATTAAAACTATAACCAGAAATGGTTTTTCTACTTTACTTAGAGCACGTAGATTGAAAAAAATTCATAACTGAGATTAGAATTTCACCAAGAAAGCATTTATTAAATGATATACCTACTACTCATTCTTCCTCCCATGGATTCTAACATATTAAATGTTTCATAAATATAAATTCCCATAGAATCCTAATCCAAACAATCCATTCACTTATATCAGTGTTTGAAAATATAATGGAAGTGACCATGCTCCACATGACTAATGAAATTATTCCACAATAGTCCCCTAAGAGCCTTAGGAAACCCTTATGTAAAGAATCAAATGAATAGTCTTTATAATTTTCCTCCTTGGACCCTATCAGTGTCCTGCTAGATCAATGTCCTAAATTTCTTTTATTCTTTCTACTCGTCTAGTCCTTCTCTCCTACTGGAGCCTCTATTATTATTTGTCCTTTATCTCCCACATTCTCCTTTCTTGCTTCCACCACATGACCTTTTTCTCCTGTCATGCTAATTATGGTGGGCAAGAATCTTTTAGAAATATGAAGGATTTTAATTGTGACACTTATCACTTCAAAAATTGTCCTTTATTGGACTATAACTGATCCTTAACCAATTCCATGATAGTTGGGTAGACTGACTACTCACTTGTTGGCTCCTCTTATAATTTCAAATAAAAATTAAGTGGAATAAATAACATTTAATTCATAACAATGAACATTTAAATGTGTCATCAATATGTCCAACTTGAATTTGAGCCCACGACTATTGTCCAAACATAAATGTTTTCAAGAAAATAAAATCATAAAAGTCTAATAGGAAATTAATTACATAAGAGTGTACAATACTTAAAGTCAATGAAACAATAAATAAGGTTCGTTTTATTGTTGTAGCACTCATTTTCAATGATTCTATGCATAGTAAGATGGTCTATAGTCAAGAATGACAACTTCTAAGTTTGGCCCAATTTTAGCTCTTCTTTTATTGCTTTATAGCTATATGTTAATCTCATTTTCCAAAATACTTCCATAAAACTTGGCTAAACTGCGGTTAATCATAATAATCCTATAATTAGATTGACTACTTTTATCATCAATTTTTAAAAAAGGTATAGTGAGGATTTGAAGAACTACTTGACTACTAAATCGAAGAGCTTGAGTACAACAGTGATGAGGATATGCCCTCCAAATTTTTAAATTTTTCCTTGATAGCCTTTAATGTCATCAGGTTTCATTTTTTGAATCACTTAACCGCAAAATTTATATCTTTTGTAGAAAACCTTCATCCTCTTCTTGTACTATAGAACAACCCCCCCCCCCCCCCACCCCACCATTTATTTATAGTAATAGATAATGTTAGACATATAAATGGGGACCCTTTTTAAATTTTTAGTCCTTAAAAAATAATTCCTAACTCTGAGAGATTGCCTTGAAAACTCTTACGAACAAACCAAGTGTAGGATCCTCATCACAAATCACAAATCACATTTTTTCCATGCGATGATCATAAACACCTTAAGGAAATTGCGATATGCGATCAAACCTCCCACTTGCGACATATCAATCAAAATGCCTTAGCAATTCACAATCACATTTCGCAGGAGTCACAAGTAAATAAGACATGCCACTATGTCATCTGTTAACGATTTGTGAAATGCGATATTGCGTTATTCAAAATTGCATTTCGCATTATAATCAAGAAACATTATATAACATCATTTTAAACATTGTGATACGTGAATAAGGAAACAAGTGTGGGAAGTAATTGTGTTTTAATATAATAATGAACAGTTGGACAAGGTAATTAATGTTTAGCAACTCGAGGAGAGGCAATGATTTTATAAATTATGGCTTGTTAACGTTGAGTATCTCATTTGAAATCCTTCCACGATTCAAATTCATTTCACAAAGCTTCTGGCCTTAATTGCCCAATATCGTCTGCGCTGATATATCTCATCCATTTCAGGAAAGCTACAAAAGGTATGTCATTGTGGAAGGTGACGCAGAAACAAAAAAAATTAGAGCATTACAGAGTCCGAGCTATCAAAAATGTCTCCTATATTCTCTGATATGGTCTGCAGCACCGATGGGAGAGCAACAACTTGGGAGGTTATATACAATAGGCTTGAGGATGAGCGTCCCAATATTACTATCACAAAAGTGACGGCTGAATCAATAAAACCTTCGAGACTCCAATTCAAGGATGCTGCATGTTCTTTCCTTCACAAAATAAGAGTGAGAGAAAAATCCTCCCATACACTGATATGATCAAGTGGGTGGTGGAAAACCTCACTATTGAATATAGGCAATTCAGGAAGTCGAGAATGGAACTCATGGGGTCATTCAAAGTGGAAGACCTAAAGAAAATGTACCATATACCTGACGCTCAGGATATATATGATAAAGCATATGTGGCCAAATTCGCAAAGAAGAGAGAAGAACCATTCAGGATGATCCAGGGCTGGAGGGTACTAGAGAACAAGTTAAAATTTGATAAAATGGATATGTATCCTATAACCTCCTTGGCAAACCCCTACAACTATGCATCTACTTTGTTATGTAGACTATACGAGTTACCTAATAATGCTAAGTTTTAAATAGAATGGATTCCTTTGATTGATGCCTGTGTTAATTCCCACATCATGAATTGAGCCACCATCCTATCCGATAACCTAGCCACTGTCATCACCGAATATTGACATAATAGATCCTCCTCCCCAGAGAACCTTCCTCCATTCTATTTTAGTGCCTACATTGTGGATTCCATTTGTTTCTACACTAAATTTCCTATCATGGGTCGGAAATGGACCTTGTAGTACCCCTACCTTATCCATCTCAGCCATAAACAAATTTTAGAATCCCATTATATACCCCATTTCTATAAAATATGCAATGATGTTATTTTTCCATTGCATCAATTAATTTTCAATAAGAAAGCTCTCAGGTTTTCCAAAGAATCCACTACAGACCTTCGTGCAATCGGAAAATATTTTTTTGAAGAATGGATCACATACATTGGGGTTTTTGGTAGTACTACAAACCCACATGTCCTCCCTTTGTATGTCTCTTATAAATTGTTAGGAAGATAAATAACCCACCAGACCGTGGGAAAAGGCTTGACCAAAGTCCTGAAAGAAAACAAGAAGTTATTATGGCCATATTTTCCTATTAGATTTTATTCCTTTTCATTAGCAAATTTTAACCATGCAATAAAGGAGTTAGTAAGCCTGGAAAGCCTCAAGCTCCATTCTTTGCCCAAAATGCAATTCGATCCAGACAAGATAGCATATAACATCACTACTACAGTGAAGATGAAGCCTTATAACCATGAGGCTAATTATTTTGAAGACCTTTTACAATCAGCTCAATCCTTCGAGCAATCATTCGAATGGGCAAGGATAAAGCTAAGTCCTGAAGATTTTGAAAGCTTTCAGGAGTTCAGAAACAAAAGGCTCGAGGTTATCTCACTACATTTGTTAAAAATCGAGGATAAGCCTACACCCAGTGTGGCTATCAAAAGCGAGGGACCTTATTCTCACATAGAGTCTCAAGTAGATATAGGGAAATCATTGGATACACGGAAGGCCCAAGACAGCGAGAATACAGAACAATCCAGTAGGAAGTCAGTTGAAAATTAACAAGGTATGAGAACCCCACCTAAAAATATCGGTTCAGAGATCAAAAGCAACAGTTTGGAGCAAGAGTGGGATAAATTAAATAAGAACATTCAAGGCACTCCCAAGACAACAGATACCCATGCAACTACGGAGTGTCAAACTCCTTTGCATATTCAGAAGAATACAGAGTCTGAACCGATGGATGAGCAAGCGACAACGTATCAGCAAAGCGAAATCATCCCCGCTCTACCCACATTGGAAATTATCTTGAAGGTGACTAAAATCCATCCTCTTGATGTGTTCTACAGCCCATTGAACAAGGATTTAGTAAGGAGACAGATGAAAAGGAGAAGGATAGAAACACCCGATTTCCCACCTGGGAATGAGCTGATGGACATAGTTTGGAATGACATCCCTTCCAACCTAGCTGAAAACTTCACTAGGTTATCATTGTTTACAAGAGAATATGCAACTTCCACCATAGAAAAAGCTACCAAGATATATGTTTTGTTGAAGGAAAAAGAAGAGAAGATTGCACATCTTGAGCAGCAGCTTGAAACAAAGAAGGAAAGTGTGAACAGGCATGCCACTAAGCAGCTGGCCCAATTGAAACAGAGATAACATGCAACTCCAAGACTTGCAACAAGCCATGGAAAGATATAAGGATGCTCCTACTGTTGAGGTATACATCAAAGAGGTGATAGAGCTACATTACCTCTTATTAGAACATGAAGAACAATTTTTCCAAAAGATGTCACATATCGCTCCTTATATGATCACTAGTGACCAGCTAAGGGATAAAGCAATTGACGAGAGAACTGAGTTTACTGATCTAAATTTACTACTTATGCATGATTGCTGGCTCAGGTGCCAGAATTCTAAAGGGATGCATTGCAATCTGACATTTCATTTGTTTCTCTAGTCATACATTAATTTAATGCTTGTCTTTCAACTGGTTCTATGTATAACTCATACTCCAGGTCCGCCTCTAGTGTCTCCACTTCTGGGATGTATAAAGTGGGCTGGTTTTCGAGCACAGGAAGCTGGGAGAGGCTGAACAAAGGAGGCTCAAACTTGCCAAATATGGTGTAGTCTCAGCCTCGCGGGGGAGCGTCAGGTTGAGGTGGAAGGGGCCACAAACATGAAGAAGGTAAAGGTAAAGAAGTTGTTTCATGTTTTGGTCAGACTGCATGGCAGAGCAGTTGGAAAACGAACTCTAAGATTGTTCAGGCCATGGTTCAAGCATACGATGAAGGGACTCGAGTGCAGGTGAAACAATTGATCGTGACCTGGGAGGCAGAGTTGAATTTAAAAGTGGAGCTTGAATCGCCAGCCGAAGATTGGGGGATCTAGTCACGGACACTAGGTAAACTCACATCCATCTCACCCTATTTAGACAATCCGTCCATCTCTACTATTTAATGAAATGCAGACTGACCAAAGAAATGGTTGCAACCACCAACATAGTGGCACAAAGTGACGTCGATCTGAGCCTCCGAGACATTCAAAAAAAGGCCCAACTCATTCAAATCCAGTTGTAGAGTCAGAATGCTCGCCTAGGCTGCATTGAGCGACATATCCCATCTCTTCCGCAATTTGAATTTCCGGGATCAAGTCCTAAAGATCCTGCTTTGGTGGAATCGTCAAATGATTAGTTGGTTGAAGTTATGCCTATTCATTTTTGTTTAATTTTTGTTTCATATGTTGGGTAACATTTATGTTTTCAGTGTTGTTATGTTTATTAGTTGGTTTTTAGACTATCAACCTTATAAGGGTTGGTTAAATTGACTCAAAATATTTATGTTTTGGATGACTTATAATGTGACTCAGTGGCCAACAGACCTGGTTTCCCACTGGGCGGGTTGAGGCCACAGAAAAACTTATATATTTGTAACATGCATGTTTATAAATGAATGAATGAAAGGTATTTCTAAGACTACAAAAAAAATCCTCCAAAATATTTTTGGATCTAGCTTACATAGCTGCAAAACTTTCTCTTTGTTTTTATATATGTAGTATTTTTTTTCATTTTAATTAGGGATTTGTATATTTTATCTTATCAGATTGAAAGGACTTATTAGGGGTACCCCTAATGAATTTTCTAATAATTTTACAGTCATTATCACACCAAGGGTTGGCGATTCTATTTTTCTTTACACAACACTTCAAGGGAGAATTTGTTAATGGAAGTAGAGAGGGTTGTCCTAAAATTATGATAGAAGTCTTCAAAATTATTCATATGAGAGGGAATTTAATTTAGTATTTTGTATTTAAACCCTTTACAAAAATATCAAGTTTCCTTTTGTCAAAAAGAAAGTGTCTTTATTATCTAAGTTATCTTGAAGAAGGCTTTTATGCATGACACAATTTAGAGTTTATAGTGTTAAAGGTCTATGATTAGAGTCTGGATCATAGTCATTTTAAAGGTCAAAATTAATATTTACTTAGATATAGTGATCTCTAACATTATATTATCCACAACAGTCATGCTCTACCCATGCATAGAAATAATCTAGTGTGATTTCCACCACTTCATTAGATGACTGAAAATTAATAGGTCTTAATATTTGTAAGATGATTAGTCTATTAAAACAAAGTCCTTAAGAAACCATAAATAATTATAATTGAAATGATCACCTAAAATAATAATTTAGTTAATTATAAATTTAACATTGCAAAATAATTAATACTATCAATTTTTAAATTATTAATATCTTAATTTAATTTCTTAAAAAAAAAAAAAATCCGTTTATTTTTTAAAATAAAATAAAATTAGTAAATACTGAATATCAAAATGAAATTACTAAACACTAAATAACGGCATTGTGATATACATCTCTAAGTAAACTTTTATACTTTTTATAAAACGTAAAATTAAGAAACAATGAAGACCAAGTTGTAATATACGTCATAACATATATTTAAAATCTCTCCACCGTAAACTTTTATATATCTGATGTTAATAGAATTTGGAAATGTAAAATGCAAAAGATCGCTTATTGTGTCTACCACTATGTAGGTGTAATAAAATCATGCACCTTATAATAAAAGTATGGGAACAAAAGGCTAGTGGACTGTGGAATAATGCTTAAAAGACTAGTTGAAGGCTGCATTTAACGTGTCGAGGTATTTTAATACTGAAAGGAATCCAGGATATTCGTGATACAATTCGAGGAAATATTCAGGATGGAGACGAGCGTTTCATTGACATATATCAGCAGGCGGAGCGTAGGAATAAAAATTTACGCAAAACTTTTTAGATACAACTATAGTGACAAAAGCATAATGCATCTGTGGACAGTTTTTTAACTCCGAAATGAATATGAAGTACCTATGAAATGTATTTTAATATACGTATAAAGAAAATAGAGAAAGATTCAACTGAGAGATGCTCTGATAACCATTGCTATATATGGATAAAGTTAGATGACCCTGGACATATGCTGTCACCAACAAAAACAAAGGTGGTGACACTTTCTAAATACTAAATAACTACCCGTTCGTGGGAATACGAATACAATATTAAACGTTGTGTTGTTGATTCTGAATACTAAATAACTAACTGAATGCCAGTGGGAATAGGAAAACGATATTAAACGTTGTGTTGTGTTGTTGACAGTTTCCAGGAAGGCAAGGTAATTATGAAATGCATTTGCAGAGGTATGATCAACCAAAACCATTTGAATAACATGTACTTTTATGTTTGTTTAATGTGCTCAAGTCCACTTTCTGATGGTGCATGACGTTTTTTCTCAAGTCTAACGAGAGAGAATATCCGTGCAGAGACAGAGAGAAAGAAACGTAAAATTGGAAGTGATAGAGACGGGTATAGGTATACACCCACACTCTTGGAAGTGATAGAGACTTGCGCCACCTCTCGGCTAAGAGGCGTTGTTTTTTCTTGTTTTCGTCGTGACCGAAGTAAAGAAATGATGAACAACTTCATACGCTTGGGGTTTGGAATTTTACTTAGGTCTCTCAGCACCACCAAATCCCTAATATTAAAACGTGTCTTAGTCCTCTATAATCATAGATATGAATTTCTGTTTTCATAGATCATATCGTACCTATTTTTTTGCATTTCAGATGCTGGACTATAGTAAAATTTAGGCAATACTTTTTAGTTACAACGATACCCACAAAAGCATAATGCATCTGGCACCTTTTAAACTCCGAAATGAATACCAGGTACCTATGAAAACTATCCTAAGATACATGTAAAGCAAATAGAGTAAGATTCAAACGGAAGGTGATGCCCTGATAACCATTAGTATATGGAGAAAGTAAGACGACCCTGACAGAGACGCCTTGATAACGATTTGTATATGGATAAAGTAAGATGACCGTGCACAAGAAAAGAAAAGGCGGTGAGACTTTCTGAATAACTAACTGAATGTCCATGGGAATAGGAATACAATATTAAACATTGTGTTGTTGGCAGTTGCCAAGAAGGGGAGGGATGAAATGCACATGCAGAGGTATGATCAACCAAAACCATTGGAATAATATGTACTTTTCTGTTTGTATATCCACATGTACGAAGCAGACAAAGGAGGTTCATGTTTTGCATTGGTCGACATATATTTTTTTATTTGACTTTCATTTACCTAGAGTAATTTGCATTTGTTCAACTGAAGTTTTTGAGGGTCTTTGGAGGCTAAAGATGGTAGAGACTCGTTGACCTGATCTAAAGATTGCAGAGACTCGCTGACCTGATCTAATTGAGATTTTGTCCTGTTTCTGGTTCATTGACTTGGGCTGACTGTGGGGTTTGACTAAGGCCTTTGGCTCTTGATTAGTTCACGGTCTGTTATCTCGACCAAATTCCGGCCCTTTGATCTAAGCCACCACAGGAAGAAATTCGGCCGTCTATTCCAGATTGCGTTTTTTTTACTAGCATTGACTTTCATATCTCTCCTTTGACTGGATTTGACTTACATTTATTGAGGTAGGAATGTTTGGAATCTTGATTTACTATTGATTAGCATAATTTCTCTCACATAAAGAAAGCTTGGTTGGTTGGTTGTTGTTGTTTTTTTTTCTCAGATTTTACCTTCACTGTGAGCCTATTTCAGTGTCTCTTATCTCTGATTATATTATTCACTATGTTCTCTATTACTCTAATGTATAAAGTGAATAGTTGAAATTTTTTTAATGATTAAAATATACTAGAAAAAATTGATTATATCATTAAAAGTAGCTATCTATTTTGAAAAACTATACTAATATTGCTTACACTAATGAAATAAACATTGAGAGAAAAGTAATGGCTCTAGCATGTCGAATATCCTTGCAAATGTTAGAGGTAAAGTTCAATTTGTGCTTTCACTATTCTCCTAGCTCAGCTGGTTTGAATATAGAGTTTTCTTTTTGCTCAAGTTTTAATGGTTATTGATGTTTTCTCTTTGCAGGAGGAAGAACTCAGGTATCCTCGTTCCTTCTACCACCAGACTTAGGGTTATTTTTGTTATTTGGCCTCTGCCACGAAACCCCTATTTGACCGTTGAGCCAGTTTTCTTTTTAAAGAAAGATTAGCTTTCAGCCATGGAGAATGGTCCAGGTTCTTCCACCAACAGGCTTTCACAAGTAATTTTTTTTTGTTAGGGTTTCTAACCATCTCTAGGTTTGCCTGCATCAATCCTTGTTAATTTATGTGAGGTTTTAGTCCTTGTGAAAATCCGGTTTATTCACTGTTTCTCTCTCTGGTTGCACAGAATTTTAAGTGGCACTATTGGTGACTTAATGGCTACTAGTTCCAGAGGTCAACGTTTTCTAATTTGTTACCGGTAATAATATTATTTTCCTGGGCACAAACAAAAAACCATTTTGAGTTTAATTATTAAAATTTTCGGTTGGTGTATATTTCATTATCAAGCTTTCAATACTTTCGTCCTACAGGTCAGTGTTTCGGTCTCATACCATTTGCTCTAAGACGAGATTCTTTGAGTTTTAGGTACCCTATAATAATGTCATTGTTCTTACAGTTTGTAAATGGAATTAATGTATTTCCTAAGCATTGATGCTTGAATCCTCCGCCACTTTTTTTAATAATAGTATACTGACTTTTTACAGAGTCTGCGAGTCTCAACAATCAGCAATATTCCTATCGGTAAATCCATAGACAAAACAACCGTTTCCTTTCTCCCCAAGGGTTTGCAGAATGTTCCTTTTTAATTTATGCTTTCTCATGTAATTTTTTTCCTTATGGGGATGCAATTTAGGGCAAGTATGCCATTATGGAAATTGAAAAGAAGTGCTTTCAGGTTTACATGCCCTGGTTTACTCCAAGTATACTCCAAGCACCCTTTAAGTTTTAAATTTATATTTCTTTTTCTCCCGTTGCAGTGCCATTAATATAGGGTATTATTCTTAGTTTGGTTATAACCAAAGCCATACTTAGCTACTTTGTTTCTATATCTGAAGGATTTGTGTATAATTCCTGGTAGCTAAATTTGTAGCTTACCGTCTTAAACCACCATGTTATATTCATGTATTATTTTTAACAAGTCTTCCTATAACTATTGTTTTGAATTCTCGCACAGTTATTTCCTATTGACGAAAGACGTATAAGACAAAGTGACAAACTTGATGTATTTTAGGCATTGTACGGTCTTGATGTATAAAAGAAAAAATTATTTAGAATGTTGCAGATGTATCTTTCCATTTTAGTCCCTTATTTTTTACTTTTATTCAATATCTTCGTGCATAAAGACTAATATAGGTTTTTTATTCATATTAAAATATGAATGAATTCATGCTGGCTGATACCACAATGTTTCTTAGTCCTATTTCATGAGAACTATCAGTAATTATACTCATGAACTGTCTCTTTAGTTTATTCACTTTTGTTTTCTTCATGATTATTTCCCAATATGTTTCTTAGTTCTTATTATTGTGTGAGGGAAAAACTAAACATGTATGTTTAGTCTTTTTCATTCAACAAATTTATGTGTGCTTTTGATATATCTATATATCTATATCTATATAAGTTTTCCTTAAACTAATATTCAACTAAAAAAGACCCTTGATATATAGGCAATTTTAGTGCATGACTTCTGAAAATCGGGTTATTTTATCAATTCTCTCAAGGATTTATTAAGTATGGCTTGAATGAGGTTAAGGAATTGCACAGAAGCCTCTTCCTAATGTTTTCCTTAAATCAATACTCAACCAGAAAAGGCCCTTGATACATAGGGAGTTTTAATGCGTTACTCCTAAAAATCAAGGTATTTCATCACTTCTCTCAGGGTTCATTAAGTAGGGATTGCATGAGGTTAAGGAATTGTACAAAAGCCTTTTTTGAGTGTTGTCATATACCTAACTAATATATATATATATATATTATATATTATATATATATATATATGACAACACTCGAAAATATATATCACTTTATTGAAACTATAACCAAAAATAGTTTTGCCACTTTACCTAGAGCACCTAGATTGAACAAAATTCATAATTAAGATTAAAATTTCATCAAGAAAGCATTTATTAAATGTTATACCAATTACTCATTCTTCTTCCTGTGCATGCTAATATAAAAATGATTCAGAAATATAAATTCCCAAAGGATCCTAATTCAAACAATATATTCACTTATATCAGTGTTTGAAAATATAATAGGACCAACCATGCTCCACCTGGCTAATGAACTGCTTTCTGAACCTTGGAGCCTGAGGAAACCCTTATGTCAAGAAATAGATCAATACTCTTTATAAGTTTACTCCTTAGACCCTATCAGTGTTCTTCTAGATCAATGTCCTAAATTATTTTTATTCTTTTAGGTGGTCCAGTATTTGTCTCCTACTAGAGCCTTTATTATTATATTTCATTTCTTTCCCACAATCCCCTTTCCTATTTCCATCACATGACTGTTCTCTCCTCTCATGTTAATTCTGTTGGGTATGAATCTTTTAGAAAGATGAGGGATTTTAAGTGTGACACCTATCACATCAAAAATGATCCTTTCTTGGAATATAACTGATCCTTAACCAATTTCATGATAGTTGGGTAGACTGACGACTGACACATTGGCTCCTCTTATATTTTCAAATAAACATTAAGTGGAATAAATAAAATTTCATTAAAATTTTCATCAATATGCCCAACTTTAATTTCAACCCAAGACTATTGTCCAAACGTAAATGTTTTCAAGAAAATAAAACAATAAAAGTAGAAAAGGAAATTAATTACATGAGAGGGTACCATACCTAAAGTGAATGAAACAAAAAATAAAATTGGTTTTATTGTTGTGACACTCATTTTCAAGGATCCTATGGATAGAAATATAGTCTATAGTCAAGGATGACAACTTCTAAGTCTCCCCTTAATCAGATATTTATCGAGGACCTTAATGATAGCTCAAATTTCAAAGTGTTCGAAAGAGTGTCGAACCTAAGCGACCGGATAGATCTCGTCTTCTTGATTCTGGTGCCACAAATAGTTTGAAAAACTGGCACTATATGAAAGAGTTATCACAATTTCAAAAAGTCTAGTACAATGTAATTTCCAAGAATAAATTGATTTTCAGGAAATACTTGGAATTTGTTTTGGAATATTCCAAGGAATATTACCCCAAAATTCCTTTTTGGCTGACCAATTAGGTGCTAACATGTGGCAACACCAGAGGCTACCACGGGGCCCTGGAATGGTATGCTAAAATTTTGTTGGGGTCTGATGGAATCGAACTCATGACCTCCAACAAGACAAACCAATGTGTTAACACCTCTGCTACCGTTGTTTCTTAATAGGTAAGGGTTACATGTTATATTAAAGTTGTAGCCATTATGGATTTGGGGATTAGGACTGCTAGTAGTCTTACCCACCAGCGGTACCCATAACATTGTTCACATGCTGTCATTTACCATCAAACCACGCAGTTTGCATGTTGACTGCCAGCTCAACCATTTATCCCCTAACTGTCAATTAAAACCCATCACATGCAAATAGGCAGTTACAGTTTGTTTCGACAATTAGTTTGGCGGAGCACTAAAAAGGGTGGTTATGCCAAAATTAACTACAGTTAAGTGCTAGTTTGCGAAAATTAGTGAAGGATCTCTAGGGGAAACTACCTAAAGGCATTATAGGAGTGGTTTTCAACGTAAGAGAGTGAAACAAGAGGCTAGCTAGGCTAATTGGAGCCTTATAAAGCCAATGGAATAGTCTAGAGAAGCTGAAGAGGACATCTTCAAGGAGATTTTCATCCAGGGAGATTTTGGAGCTTAGGGCTACCAGGGGTTGGAGGAAGTTGCAGGAGCTACCAGTATTCGTTCTCAGCAAACCAATAGTCATTCCTCACTATAATGATCCTTATGTATCCACTACAGGGGTTTTCAAAAGCATTTGGATACTTCTAAAGGCCAAAATGCTATAGGGAAGTCTGAGGCAGCCTAGTGATAACCGTGGACGAAGGTCTATTTTGGGTATGCAGTGCTCATTTTAAGAAAATGATCAGTCTATTGTTGATGTCAGATATGTGTTGGAGATAGTAGAAGAGGTTTCAGTGACAGTTAAAGAATTCTAAAGGATTTAGTTCCATCAAGAAGCTTAGTGAATCTTAGTGCACCGATTGAAGGAATCAAGTCTAAGTGAGCTTAGAACTGTTTGCTGAGTGATGACAACCATAACATGGATATAGATGGTTTTCTAAGCCCATTGGTTCAGATCAGTAACCTTTGGATTTGAGTGTGGAACTTGTAAAAGAAACTTTTCCATAATCCCAAAGAGCCAAGTCAAGATGAGAAAAGCTCAAGGAGACGTAGCCCACAATATTCAGGTGAACTCCTAGATTAAATTTGTTGTTATGTGTTGATGTTTATTTGCTGCATTATATGGGTGTTACGTATGTTCAATATTAGTAGAAAGAAATGGGATTAAAGAAGTTAAACAATTAAAAATAAACAAATACATACACCTGTTTCAAGTACTTAATTTCATGATTGTTAGCATAAGCTAGATCATATATTTGTAAGCTTTGGAGTGGGAGGTTCTTCTAAGAATAAAAAGTTGTTAAACTCTCATTTCAGATTAGGAGGTATTAGAGTAGGATGCTTGATTGACAGAGCAAGAGATTGTTTGTTTCAAAGGTGCTCAAATAGTCAAATTCTACTGTTTGATTGTTTGTAGACTGACTATTGTTTGAGTTTGCAAAGGTGAAGCAAAAGCTACTGAAAAGCTAAGTCCAGGAGAGGACAAGAAGGAAGAAGGGCTAAAGGAATTCTCCTCACCCAAAGGACCTCAAGGAAACCCTTGAAGCATAAGAGGGTTTTTTTTCAAAAGGCTGCTTGAATAAGAATTTGACTCTACTGCCATCTAGTTTAAACATTTGTCATTAGTTCTTTAAAAGCTTTGTGAATTTTGTTGAAGGTATTTTGTTCATTTTTATAATGACAACTTCTACAAGTGAGTTTTCCAAATTTTCCTCTTTCACAAGATTCTTTGATGAAGACATGAAGCAAGACATGTTTATCATGATGGATATGATAAGAGAAATGAGCACCAAACTTCGAGAGCAATTGAATTCCATAAAGGAAGAGAAGCAGTTGCTTTATGAAAAATTACAGGAAATTGAGTCAAGTTCATATTGCAAATATGAATTTGGAAAGGATGCATGAGTTGGAGACATAGCGCCTTATTGCCAAATAAGCCTTAGTCAAGTATCAGCTTGAAGAAGAGGTAAACAATTCTAGTTTGTCTTCAATTTCCTCTAAGAATGCTTCTGTTGGTTCTTTTGAAAAACATACAAGACACATAGGGTCCAAGTTGATGTCAAAAATGGGCTATGAAGGAAAAGGATTGGGCAAAGATGCACAGGGCATTGTTGAGCCAATAATGGTTGAGGATAGGCCTAAGTATTAGGGTCTTGGCTATGGAAAATCTTATGGAGAAAGTTCCAAAGCAATCATGAAGGCAATTGAAACAATTCGTAGGATTAGTTTCATTTTAGGTTCCCTACCTCAGGTTTGTAAAGATTGTATTCTTGGGGAATGCAATAGTTTGAAACGTACTTTGCAAGAAGAAGGTGATCATCAACATGCACTTGAACGAGAGAGTTGTGAAAGCTCTAAAAGCATTGAAGATATTGATGGTGTTCCAAAGGGAGCGACTTCTTCATTTGATTCACCTCCTCATGAAGGTAAGAAAGGTAAAAGAGAAAGGTATAAATCTGATTTCAATCACACTTCTTTTGATTATGTTAAGCACGGTAAATTTCCAAATAAGCATTGGAAAAGCACTAAAAAAGGGCGGTTAGCTGGAAAAGTGCTAAAAAAGGGCGGTTATGCCAAAATTAACTACAGCTAAGTGCCAGTTTGCCAAAATTAGTGGAGGATCTCTAGAGGAAACTGCCTAAAGGCACTCCAGGAGCAGTTTTCGACCTAAGAGAGTGAAATAAGAGGCTAGTTAGGCTTATTGGAGTCTTCTGAAGCCAATGGAAGAGTCCAGAGAGGCTGAAGAAGCCATCTCCAAGGAGATTTTCATCCATGGAAATTTTGGAGCTTAGGGCCACCAGGGGTTGGAGGCAGTTGCAAGAGCTAGCAGTATTCGTTCTCAGCAAACCAAAAATCATTCCTGACTGTAATGAGCCTTTTGAATCCATTGTAGGGGTTTGAAGAAGCATTTGGAGACTTCTAAAGGCTGAGATGCTACAGGGAAGTTTGAGGCAGCCTAATGCCAACCGTGGAGGAAGGTCTAGTTTGGGAATGCAGTGCTCATTTTGAGAAAATGATCAATGTATTGTTGATGTATGATATGTGTTGGAGATAGTATAGGTTTCAATGAAATTTGAAGAATTATAAAGGAGTTAGTGCCATCAAGAAGCTCAGGGAAGCTCAGTGCACCGATTGAAGGAATCAAGTCTAAGGGAGCTTAGATCTATTTGCAAATTGATGACAACCATGATAGGGATATAGATGGTTTTCTAAGACGATTGGTTCAGATCAGTAACCTTTGGAGTTGAGTGTGGAACTTGTAAAAGAATTTTTTCCACAATTCCAAAGAGCCAAGCCAAGATGACAAAAGCTCAAGGAGACGTAGCCCACGATATTCGGTTGAACTCCTAGATTAAATTTACTGTTATGTGTTGATGTTTGTTTTCTGCATTATATGGCTATTACGTGTGTTTAATATCAACAAAAATAGATGGAATTAAACCAGTTAAATAGTTAAAAATAAAGAAATACATACACCTATTTCAAGTACTTAATTCTGCGATTTTCAACATAAGCTAGATAATATATTTGTAATCTTTGGAGTGGGAGATTGGCAATTATGTTTTTATTTTTTTATTTTTGTTAGTCAAGTTGTCTGTGTTCCTACAAGCTTGACGTGTGGCTTGAGAAACCGCAGCCCAAGGGAATCTTAGCTATCAAATTCCCCTGGGGATTGCACCCCTCCTAGGCCACACTAGCTCTATGTTGACTGTATTTTAGTGTGTCTCGTCCTTATAGGACAGACACAACAACCTCTGTGAGGTTTGATCCTAGGTCGCTTTGCTAACAAGGCCCATCTGGAACCAGTTGTGCTATTGGGACCTGACAATTAGGTTTTTATTTTTACATAACACTTTAAGGGACAATTTTTTTATGGAAGTAGAGAGGGTTGTCATATAATTAAGATAGAGGTATTCAATATTATTCTTGTATTAGAGAAGATTTAGTTTAGTATTTAAGTCATTTAAGAAGAGATCGATTTTATTTTTATCAAAAAACAAGTGTGTTTTTTTTATCTAGGTTCTCTTCAAAGGGATTTTATGCATGACAAAGATTATTTTATAGGGTTAAATGTCTTTGATTAGAGTCAAGATCATAATTATTTAAAAGGTCAACATTTATTATTTACATGTACACAATGATATCTAATATCACAAAATCCACAATAGTGATGTGCTTCATATAGATACAAGTAATATTGTGGTTCCCACCATTTCATTAAACCATTAAAAATGATTAAATCTTAATAATTATGTAACTTAATTAATTAGCTAAAACAATGTTCTCCTATAACTATAAATAAGTATCATTGGATTCATTGCTTAAAATAATAATTTAATGAATTACATTTCTAATCTTAAAATTATTACATATCTTATTTTAAACTTTATAAAAATATTTTTAATCTCATTTTTTTTAAATAATTAAGAAACATTTAAATAATAAATTGTAAATATAATATTAATATTTAACCTAATTATTATATTTTAAAAAATGATAAACAATAAATCCCACAATGTGATTTACATCATGCCACTAATATGTAAACTGTCTTCCAAGTCAAATTATATATATATATAGATATAGATATAAAATTAAATTGTGAAATATGAAATGCTAAAGATGGCCTATTACGTCCACTTTACATCGTGTAATAGAATCCCGCACCATATAATTAAAAGTTGATTGGAATAGAAGTGTAACCCGTATCATTGAATTGACTGGTATCGAGTGGAAAACCGTTGTCGAACGTTCCTTTTAAACCGTCGAGACAAGGGCACTTACGATATATTTTTCTATTAAAAGGAATTTAGTACACGAGTGATATTCGTGATACAAAGAGAGGAAAGAATACCTTAAGAGAAGTCAGGTGGGCAAAGCGTTGCAATAAAAATTACGCAATAATATTTAATAAACTAAACTGACAAAAGAACATAGACACACTTTTTTACTCCCACAATGAATATAAAGTATCTATGGAAATTATCATAAGATACCTATTAGGCAGATCAAGGAAAGATTCAACTCGGATCAGTGATATCATCAATATAAATAATTATAATAAGGATAATGGACCAAGACAACCAGTGTTTTTTAAATAATTTTTTAACTGGTCAATGTATATATAAAATAATTATAATAAGGATAATGGACCAAAACAACATGTAGTTTCTAAATAATTTTTTTAGCTTGTCCATGTATATGTAAAAAAAAACTAGGATATAGCGAAGTCTGGATTAACTCCTATTTTGTAGTTAACTCTTAATATTGGGAAGTTAGTTTTGTACAAAGTTATTACAACAATTTTCAAATATATTTTAAAATATTGTAAAGGTTAGTTTTTGGATATTTGGTCAATAGATTTATTAAAGTCAATAAAACAACAAGTAACATTGGGTTTATTGTTGCAATACTTTTTAGTAATGATTTTATGCATGACGTGGTGGTGGTCAATAGTTAAGAATGATAGATTTTAAATCATGTGCTTTTTAACTTTTTTCTTATGGCTTTCTAGCCACAAGTTGATCATATTTTCCAAAGTACTTCCATAAAACTTTGTTAAATCGGGGTTAATCATAATGGTCCTATAATTATAGTGTCTATTTTTATTCTTACTTTTAAAAATATGATAGTGAGGCTTTGAATCCAATGTGTAGGTAATCACTAATTAACTACTAAATTGAAGAGCTTCAGTATACAAGGAATGAGGATAAGCCCTCCAATTTTTAAAATTTTAGCTTGTTGGTCATGCATCTCCTTAGTATTGAGTTTTGTGAGTCACGTAACCCCAAACTTTAAGTCTTTTGTACAAATACTTAATTCTCCAAAGAAATGTTTGGAATTTTATCTAAGATATTAGGGGATTCATAAAGATTTTAAATGTGGAAATTCTAGTTTGTCAATAGAATTATATAGATTTCTTTAGTTTTATAAGTCAAATTTTGCCTCCAAAATCCCTGTTCAGGGTGCAAAATAGTTGGAGGCCCACTTGGTTTTGATTGATATAACAAAGCATCTATTGGTTTGGGATGGTGGGTGGTACCCCCATTTCCTCACACAATTGTTCACTGTGATAACATGAAGCATCGTAGATCATGGAAAATCCATGATGTAAAGGTTGGTAACCCTCAACACCTATAGGTGGTGGAAGTAGAGGTGGAGTTATGATCATCTCTCCAGCATAAAAAATCAAGTCCTTAGCTTCTAAGGGAGCCTAAGTTTGATGTTTACAGGTCCACGAAATCAGGAACACGAGAGGTATACCCAACTATTGCCTATCTCTATTCAAGGTTGGAAGATAAAATCTAGTATGTTATAACTTGCTATCTTTGTATCCTAGGTTGGGAGTTTCTACTCGTGATAAGATTAGCATCTGGAGGGGAAATGAAACACTGCTTAAATTAACAGTTCTTTTGAGTGGAAATATTTTCCTTCTTGAGTATGTAATGTCGATTAGTATCTTTCTTTGCAACATCCTTTTTTGCATGGGCATGTTTACTGGTTTCCAGTTTTTTCTCATGATGTTTCCTCTACATGTTGATAATTGGGTTCCCCATTTTAAGTTTGAATTGTCCAGTTAAGCCTTGTCGAGAGTAAGGGTTCTCATAAATGATTAGGGTCAAGTATATGGACTCAAGCCCAGGGGGGGATGGGGGACAACATTTTCATTCTGGTGGTACCTCACACTCCCAGAGGGTTACTGTTTATGCATGCTTGCTGGCTCGGGTGGTGGAATTCTGAAGGGACGCAGTTCAATCCGATGTTTCATTTGTTTTTCTGGTCATAAATTAAGTTAATGCTTGTCTTTCGAGTGGTTCTATGTACAACTCATATTTGAGGTCCGCCTCCATTGTCTCCACTTCTAGACTCTATAAAGTGGGCTAGTTTTCAAGCGTAGGAAGGTGGGAGACGGTGAAAAAAGGAGGCTTGATGTTTGCAAATATTGTGAAGTCTCAGCCTTGCGTTGGAGACTAGGGTCGAGGGGGAAGAGGCTGAAGACACCAAGAAGGTGAAGGTAAAGAAGTTGGCTCGTCTTCTAGTCAGACTGCATGGTAGAGGGGTCAGAAAGTGAACTCCGAGATTCTTCAAGCCACGGTTCACCCATACTGTGAAGGGAACTGAGTGTAGGTGAAACAATTGATCACGACTTGGGAGGTAGAGTTGAATTTAAAAGAGTTGCTTGAACTGCCAGCCGAAGATTGGGGGATATAGTCAGGACCCTAGGTAAACTCCCGGCCATCTCACCCTATTTAAACAATATGTCCATCTCTACTAGAAAATGAAATCCATAGTGGCCAAAGAAATGGTTGTGACCGCCAACACGGTAGCACAAATTGAGGCCGAGTCAGGCCTCTGAAACATTCAAAAAGAGGCCCAGCCCATTCAACTCCATTTGTAGAATCAAAACACTCATCTCGACATCATTGAGCGACATATCCCATGTTTTTCACAATTTGAATTGCCAAGATCAAGTAGTACAGATCTTGCTCTAGTGGAATCGTCAATTGATTAGTGGGTTGTAGTTATTCCTATTCATTTTTGTTTAATTTTGGTTGGATATGTTGGGTAACATTTATGTTTTCAGCGTTATGATTATTATTTGGTCTCTAGACTATTAGCCTTATAAGGCTTGGTTAAATAGACTCAAACTATTTATGTTTTGGATGGCTTATAATGTGATTCGTTGGTGAACAGACATGGTTTCCCACTGGGCAAGTTGAGGCCACAAAAAAACTTATATATTTGTAACATGCATGTTTATATATGAATGATTGAGAGATACTGCTAAGCTTATGAAAAAAATCCTCCAAAATATTTTTGGATCAAGCTTACATAGGTGCAAAACTTTCTCTTTCTTTTTATATATGTAGCATTTTTTTTTCATTTTAATTAGGGATTTGTATATTTTATGTTATCAGATTGCAAGGACTTATTAGTGATACCTCTAATGAATTTTCTAACAATTTTGCACTCATTATCACACCAAGGGTTGGCAATTCTATTTTTCTTTACACAACACTTGAAGGGACAATTTGTTTATGGAAGTAGAGAGGGTTGTCTTAAAATTATGATAGTGATCTTAGACATTATTCATATGAGAGGGAATTTACCTTAGTATTTAAACCCTTTACGAAAATATGAAGTTTCTTTTTGTCAAAAAAAAAATGTCTTTATTATCCAAGTTTTCTTCAAGAAGGCTTTTATGTCTGACACAATTTAGAGTTTATAATGTTAAAGGTCTATGATTAGAATCAGGATCATAGTGATTTTAAAGGTCAAAACTTACTATTTACTTATATATAGTGATATATAACATTACATTATCCACAATAATGATGCTCTACCCATGGATAAAAGTAGTCCGGTGTGATTTCCACCACTTCATTAAATAACTGAAAATTATTAAGCCTTAATATTTCTAAGGTGATTATAACTATAATTGAAATGATCACCTAAAATAATAATTTAGTTGGTTAAAAATTTAGCATTGCAAACAAATTAATAGTATTATTTTTTTAAATTATTATATCTTATTTTAAATTTTTATAATAAAAAAAATACAACTTATTTTCTAAAAATAAAATAAAATTAGTAAACACTAAATAACAAAATGAAATTACTAAACACTAAATAACGGAATTGTGATATACATCCTAACATTAATAAGTAAACTCTAAGTAAACCTGTATACTTTTTATAAAAGGTAAAATTAAGAAACAATGAAGACCAACTTGTGATATACGTCATAACATAGACTTAAAATCTCTCCACTGTAAACTTTTATATATCTAATGTTAATAGGATTTGGAAATGTAAATTGCAAGAGATGGCCTATTATGTCCACTATGCAGGTGTAATAAAATTATGCACCATATAATAAAAGTATGAGAACAAAAGGCTAGTGGAATAATGCTCAGAAGACTAGTTAAAGGCTGCATTTAAACGGTCGAGACAAAAGCAACTCCCACATATTTTAATACTGAAAGGAATCCAGGATATTCGTGATACAATTCGACAAAATATTCACGATCGAGATGAGCGTTTCATTGACATATATCGGCAGGCGAAGCGTAGGAATAAAAATTTACGCAAAATTTTTTAGATACAACTATAGTGACAAAAGCATAATGCATCTGGACAGTTTTTAAACTCCGAAATGAATACGAGGTTCCTAGAAAATGTATTTTAAGATACATATAAAGCAACTAGATAGAGATTCAACTGAGCGATGCTCTGATAACCATTGGTCTATATGGAGAAAGTTAGATGACCCTGGACATATGCTGTCAACAACAAAAACAAAGGTGGTGACACTTTCTGAACACTGAATAACTAACTGAGAGATTCAACTGAGCGATGCTCTGATAACCATTGGTATATATGGAGAAAGTTAGATGACCCTGGACATATGCCGTCAACAACAAAAACAAAGGTGGTGACACTTTCTGAACACTGAATAACTAACTGAATGCCAGTGGGAATAGGAATATAATATTAAACGTTGTGTTGTTGACAGTTGCCAGGAAGGCAAGGTAAGGATGAAATGCATTTCCAGAGGTATGATCAACCAAAACCATTAGAAGTAATGCATTTGTTTAATGTGGTCAAGTCCACTTTCTCAAGTCCACGTTTTTTCTCAAGTCTAACGAGTGAGAATATCCGTGCAGAGACAGAAAGAAACGTAAAATTGGAAGTGATAGAGACGGGTATAAGTATACACCCACACTCTTGGAAGTGATAGAGACTTGCGCCACCTCTCGTGTAAGAGGTGTTGTTTTTTCTTGATTTTCTCGTGACCGAAGTAAAGAAATGATGAACAACTTCATACGCTTGGGGTTTGGAATTTTAATTAGGTTTCTCAGCACCACCAAATCCCTAATATTAAGATGTGTCTCAGTCCTCTATAATCATAGATATGAATTTCTGTTTTCATAGATCATATCGAACCTATTTTTTTGCATTTGAGATGCTGGACTACTGTAAAATTTGCGCAATACTTTTTTGTTACAGCGATACCCACAAAAGCATAATGCATCTGGGCACCTCTTAAACTCCGAAATGTATACCAGGTACCTATGAAAACTATCCTAAGATACATGTAAAGCAAATAGAGAAAGATTCAAACGGAAAGTGATGCCCCGATAACCATTAGTATATGGAGAAAGTAAGATGACCTTGACAGAGACGCCCCGATAACCATTAGCATATGGAGAAAGTAAGATGACCCTGCACAAGAAAAGCAAAGGTGGTGAGACTTTCTGAATACTAAATAACTAACTGAATGTCCATGGGAATAGGAATACAATATTAAACAATGTGTTGTTGACAGTTGCCAAGAAGGCGAGGGATGAAATGCATTTGCAGAGGTATGATCAATCAAAACCATTTGAATAATATGTGCTTTCTCAAGCTGCGTGATGGTTTTTTCTCAAGTGACGAAACCACATTAGATCTCATTTGGACACATCATTCGATCTGAAAATTGCAGAGGTATATCCACACGTATGAAGCAGTCAAAGAAGGTTTATGTTTTGCATTGCCCGACATATATTCTTCTCTTTAACTTTCATTTACCTAGGGTAGTTTGCATTTTGTTCAACTGAAGTTTTTGAGGGTCTTTGGAGGCTAAACACTCTAGAGACTTGTTGACCTGATCTAAAGATTGCAGACTCGTTGACCTGATCTAATCGAGATTTTGTCCTGTTTCTGGCTCATTGACTTGGGCTGACTGCAGGGTTTGACTAAGGCCTTTCGCTGAAATCTTGATTAGTTCATTGTCTGTTATCTCGACCAAATTCCGGCCCTTTGATCTAAGCCACCATAGGCCGAAATTCGGCCCTCTATTCCAGATTGCGTTTTCTACTAGCATTGACATTCATATCCTTCCTTTAACTGGATTTGACTTACATTTATTGAGGTACGTATGTTTGGAATCTTGTTGGAATATTTTGATGTATTATTGATTAACATAATATCAAAGAAGATTGGTTGGGTTTTTTTCTTGTGAGTTTTGCCCTCGCTGTGAGCCTAGTTGCAATATCGTTTATCTCTACTTGTATCATTTACTGTGGTCTCTATTGCTCTAATCTATAAAATGAATAGTTGAAATCTTTCATTTATAGTTGCATAATAATTCAAATACTAGAAAAAAAATTGATTGTACGATTAAAAGTGGTTATCTATTTTGAAAAACTATATTAATATTGCTTACACTAATAAAATAAACATTGATAGAACAATAATGGCTCTAGCATGTCAAATATCCTTGCAAATGTTAGAGGTAAAGTTCAATTTGTGCTTTCACTATTCTCCTAGCTCAGGTAGGGTTGGGTAAAGTTCAATTCGTAGTTTCACTATTCTCCTAGCTCAGGTGGTTTGAATATAGAGTTTTCTTTTTCTTCAAGGTTTAATGGTTATTGATGTTTTCTCTTTGCGGAGGAAGAAATCAGGTATCCTTGTTCCTTCTGCCACCAGACTTTGGGTTGTTTTTGTTATTTGGCCTCTGCCATGGAACCCGTATTTGACCGTTGAGCCAGTTTTCTTTTCAAAGAATGATTAGTTTCAGCCATGGAGAATGGTCCAGGTTCTTCCACCAGCAGACTTTCACAAGTAATTATTTTTTTTTCTTTTTGTTAGGATTTCTAACCATCTCTAGGTTTGCCTGCATCAATCCTTGTTAATTTATGTGAGCTTTTAGTCGTTGTGAAAATCCTGTTTATTCACTGTTTCTCTCGGGTTGCACAGGAATTTACATGGCTCTATTGGTGACTTTATGGCTACTGGTTCCAGAGGTCAACGTTTTGTAATTTCTTACCGGTAATAATATTATTTTCCTCGGCACAAACAAAAACCATTCAGAGTTTAGTTATTAAAATTTTCGGCTGGTGTATATTTCATTACTAACCTTTCCATACTTTCGTCCTACAGGTTCAGTGTGTCGGTCTCATACCATTTTTTCTGAGACAAGATTCTCTGAGTTTTAGGTACCCTGTAATAATGGCAGTAGTCTATAACGCGACTTTTTGAAAGCTTTTCTGGCGGATTTTTTCTGTCAAAATCCGGCAGCAATTCATTGGAATCCCAAGTTTGATAGCTAGTTTCTGCACAATCAATGGCTCCCAGGGGTTTTCCAGGGCGCTGAATCCAAATATGCAGTTAAAAAACCATTTTAACTGCTAAAAATCAAGATTTAACCTCATTTCTTCCGCCGAATTCCGTCACCGGAATCTCCAAAAAGTAGCATTATAGACAACTCCTTAATAATGTCCTTGTTCTGACAGTTTCTAAATGGAATTAATTTATTTCCTAAGCATTGAGGTTTGAATCCCCGCCACTTTTTTTAATAATAGTATACTAATTTTTTGCAGAGTCTGGGAGTCTCAACAATCATCAATATTCGTATCGGTAAACCCATAAACAAAACAACCGTTTCCTTTCTCCACAAGGGTTTGCAGAAAGTTCCTTTTTTATTTATGCTTTCTCATGTAATTTTTTTCCTTATGGGGATGCAAGTTAGGGCAAGTATGCCATTATGGGAATTGAAAAGAAATGCTTTCAGGTTTACATGCCCTGGTTTACTCCAAGTACCCTTTACGTTTTAAATTTATTTTTCTTTTTTCTCCCATTGCAGTGCCATTAATATAAGGTATTATTTTGGTTATAGCCAAAGCCATACTTGGCTACTTTGTTTCTATATCTGAAGGATTTGTGTATAATTCCTGGTAGCTAAATTTGTAGCTCACTAACCTAAACCCCCATGTTATATTCATGTATTACTTTTTAACAAGTCTTCCTATAACTATTCTTTTGAATTCTCGCACAGTTATTTCCTATTCACGAAAGACGTATAAGACAAAGTGACAAACTTGATGTATTTTAGGCATTCTACGTTCTAAAAAAATTATTTAGAATGTTGCAGATGTATCGCTCCATTTTAGTACCTTATTTTTTACTTTTATTCAATATCTTCGTATAAAGACTAACATGGGTTTTTTAATTCATATTAAAATATGAAGGAATTCATGCTTGCCAATAGCACAATTTTTCTCAGCCCTATTTCATGAGAACTATCAATAATTATACTCATGAACGGTCTGTTTAGTTTATTTACATTTGTTTTCTTTATGATTATTTCTTCTTAGGTTTTAGTTTTAATTATACTCATGAACGCTCCGTTTAGTTTATTTATTTTTGTTTTCTTTATTATTATTTCTTCTTAATTTTTAGTTTTTATTATTATGTGGAGGGAAAAACTAAGCATGTATGCTTAGTCTTTTTCATTAGGAAAATCTAAGCATGTATGTTTAGTCTTTTTCATTGTGTGCATCAGTCTTTTTCCTTGTGTGCATCAGTTTTTTGCATTAGTCTTTTTCATTCAACATATTTGTGTGTGCTTTTGACATATATATCAGTTTTCTTTAAATCAATACTCAACTGAAAAGGACCCTATGACCCTTGATACATAGGGAATTTTAATGCATGACTACTGATTAAATAGGGATTGCATGAGGTTAAGAATTGTACAAAAATATTTTTGGTTGTAATATACCTATTATAATATATATATATATATATATATATATATATATATAAAACTAGAAATAGTTTTTTCCACTTTATCTAGAGAACCTAGATTGAACAAAATTCATAGTTAAGATTAAAATTTCATCAAGAAAGCATTTATTGAATGATATACCTATTACTCATTCTTCTTCCCATGCATCCTAATATAAAAATGATTTTTTATATAAATTCCCAAAAGATCCTAATTCAAGCAAGATATTCACTTATATCTCTGTTTGAAAATATAATAGGACTAGCCATGCTCCACCTTGCCAATACATTGCTTCCTCAACAATCCCCTTGGACCCTGAGGAAACCCGTATGTCAAGGAATAGATCAATACTCTTTATAATTTTACTCCTTAGACCTTATTAGTGTTCTGGTAGATCAATGTCCTAAATTATTTTTATTCTCTTAGCTGGTCCAATATTTCGCTCCCACTAGAGCCTCTATTATTATATTTCGTTTCTTTCCCACAATCCCCTTTCCTCTTTCCATCACATGATCATTCTCTCCTCTCATGCTAATTATGCTAGGTAAGAATCTTTTAGAAAGATGAAGAATTTTAAGTGTGACACCTATCACGTCAAAATTATCCTTTCTTGAAATATAACTCATCGTTAACCAATTTCATGATAGTTGGGTAGACTCACTACTCACATACATTTTATTAAAATTGTCATCAATATTCCCAACTTTAATTTCAGCCCAAGACTATCTACTAAACGTAAATGTTTTCAAGAGAATAAAACAATAAAAGTATAATAGGAAATTAATTAGATGAGAGGATACCACACCTAAAGTGAATGAAACAAAAAATAAAATTGGTTTTATTGTTGTAACACTCATTTTAAATGATTCTATGCATAGTAAGATGATCTATAGTCAAGCATGACAACTTCTAAGTCTCGTGTAGTCTTATCTCTTTCCTTATGCCTCTATAGCTATATCATAATCTCATTTTTCAATACATTTCCATAAAACTTGCTAAAATGAGCTTAATCATAATAATCCTATAATTAAATTGACTAATTTTATTCTCATATTTTAAAATATTCAGGCTTTGAAAGCTACTTGACTACTAAATTAAAGAGCTTGAGTACCCGAGTGTAATGACGATAGGCCCTCTAATTTCTAAAATTTCCCTCTAACTTCTAAAATTTTACCTTGATAGGCTTCAATGTCCATAAGTTTCCTTTTTCGAATCACTTGACTGCAAAGTTTATATATTTTGTAAAAAGACTTCATCCTTGATGGAAACCTTTGGAATGTTGTCTAAGATATTAGGCATTTCATAAATATTTAAAATGTAGGAATTTCAATGATAACAATTTTTTTTACAAGTTAGAAGTTGCTTCCAGATTTCTTTGGATTTTGTTTATGGAAGTGCAAAAACTTATCTTTCTTTCTATTTATGTAGTATTTGTATTTTTTTTTTGAATTAGTGAATTTCATTTCTTTATATTATCATATTTCAAGGACTTATTTGAGGTATCTCTAATGAATTTTCTGACAAGTTGAAATTCATTATCGTACCAAGGGCTGGCAATTATGTTTTTACTTTTTCTGTAGTTTAATGTGTCTCCTCCCTATAGGACAAAAGTCTCCTCCCTATAGGAAAAACACAACATTATCGTACCAAGGGTTGGCAATTATGTTTTTATTTTTTCTGTAGTTTAATGTGTCTCCTCCCTATACGACAAACACAACAACCTCTGTGAGGTTTGATCCTAGGATGCATTGCTAATATGTTTTTATTTTTTCTGTAGTTTAATGTTGATCCTAGGACGCATTGCTAATATGTTTTTATTTTTCTGTAGTTTAATGTGTCTCCTCCCTATAGGACAAACACAACAACCTCTGTGAAGTTTGATCCTAGGACGCTTTGCTAACAAGGCCCATCCTGAACTAGTTGTGCTAGTGGGATGTGACAATTATGTTTTTATTTTTACATAACACTTTAAGGGACAATTTTTTATGGAAGTAGAGATGGTTGTTTATTAATTAAGATAGAGGTATTCAATATTGTTCTTATATTAGAGAAAATTTAATTTAATATTTAAGTCGTTTAAGAAGAGATCAATTCAAGTGCCTTTTTTAAACTAAGTTCTCTTCAAAGGACATTTATGCATGACAAAGATTAATTTATAGGGTTAAAGGTCTTTGATTGGAGTCATGATCATGGTTATTTAAAAGGTCAATATTTATTATTTGCATGTACACAATGATATCTAATATCACAAAATCCACAATAGTGATGTGCTTGACATAGATATAGGTCATGTTGTGGTTCCCATCATTTCATTAGACCATTAAAACAGATTAAATATTAATAATTGTCTAACTTAATTAATAAGCTGAAACAATGTTCTCTTATAACCATAAATGAGTATGGTTGGATTCATTTCTTAAAATAATAATTTGACGAATTACATTCATAACATTAAAATTATTACATATCTTATTTTAAACCTTTATAAAATATTTTTAATCTTATTTTTTTAAATAATTAATAAACACTTAATAGTAAATTGTAATCGACCTAATAACATTAATATTTAACCTAATTATTATATTTTCAAAAAAATACATCAATAAACAATAAATCATAGTGCAATTTACATCATACCACTAACATGCAAACTCTCTTCCAAGTCAACTTATATATATATTATATATATATATATATATATATATATATATATATTATATATAATATATATATATATATATATATATATAGTTACACTGTAAGGCGTTTCCCTTTGAAATCAACTTTCCTCTTGGGTTATGCGTACATTTCTGAGCCTTTGATTTAAGTGTTAGACGATGAAAATGATATTACCCATCCAATTGATTAGACCTGTATACGATGCGACCCAGCAGATCGACGCTTTCCCTCGCTCGATGCTACGCTACTTTCAGGTGCTTCTCTGTGTGGAGACCTTGCAATTGCCCTCACTTGGCGATACTATATTCCAGGACCCTAGATCTGTGGAAATCGACTTCAGGAAACCCTTCATGTCAATCATTAGGTAGAAAATTATATTCTGACCCTCAGAACATACCCAGTCTGCTATAGGACCGATGAGATGATTCCGGGAGGTCTCGCTCAACCTTAAGAGGGCTTGGGTTATCACCACTAGATGCCTTGGACTGTCACAGGTTCACTTTTGGACTTCGGTCTGTCACAGGATGGCTACAGAAATTGTGATCTATTACAGAATGGTTGCTTAGCATTAGGGCATGAATTTCCATTTTAGTTTGTCTCAAAGTATATGTCTGATTTGATTTCCTATTTTCCAATTATTTTGGTTGTGGCATCACATGGGCCGTGTTGTGGTTACTCTCTGATGCCCTGTCATTGTGTTTCGATGGTTGTTCTCTATGATCTCGATGTCATTAATTGGTTGAAAAGGCAAAGACCAGCTGTGGGTAGCTTCTTGGCTATTCATAAGTTCATCTAATCTTAGTACTTTTATATCAATACAAATATGAGGTCTTCGTTGGCTTTTAAAAATAAGAAATTGTTATGGTGGCAACCAATGACTATATGGTATCATTTGTTGCTTGCAGTCCTGCCTATTGTGCTAGATGTCACAGTTGTAGGTTTTAACCCCGTACAGAAAGTACCTGCATATGAATTCTAAATCACAAGAAAAATAAAAATGCAAGAGCATAACACATAAAACACATATACATAGAGATTTTCCACTGGATCCCAAAACCGGGACTACCAGCTTGATTTTTCATTATGTTCCTTTCAATGTTACAATACATATTTATACATGCCGAAGCATCCAATACCATGGACCGAGAAACCATTTCATCCAAAACCATGGACCGAAAACCATAGGTAGGTTCGCCCAACCTAATATAGGGTCCAAAAAAAAAGTTTCCCGGGGCGCTTGCCCCGGACCCCGTAGAGGGGGGCTACTCGCCCCCCTCAAACCCCTCAGATAGGGGAGGCTCCACCCCCCCACTACGCAATTGGCACAATGAAAGGGGGGCTCTGCCCCCCCTCTATCCCCTCGGTTCACTACGTAGGTTAGTCGTGGAAAGAATATAACACAACCCAACAATCTCGCACTTGTTGTTTTCTTTCCACAGGGGGCCACATGAGAGCTTAGTCATTTTTCCAACCCTGAAATGCCCATTTTTTCTCTACACCAAGAGAACTTCTCAGAGTTCACAGATTTTATCAATGCATCTACAGTATTCTTCAAAGTGTCCACCATTACCAGCAACACCTTTTTGTCTTCTATCATATCCCTCACAAAGTGATACTGAACATCAATGTGCTTTGTCTTTGAATGAGAAGAAGGGTTCTTTGCCAAGAAAATTGCACTTTGGCTATCACAGTCTATCCTTATAGCTCCCTACACTAACCCCATACTTGAACACAATCTCTGCAACCAAACTACTTCCTTGCTTGCATGAGTGGCTGCCATGTATTTTGCTTCCGTAGTTGATAGTGCCACTACAGATTGTTTCTTACTCATCCAACTAACTGCACCTCCAAATAGGTTAAACACATAGCCACTTGTAGATCTTCTTTGATCCAGATATCCAACCCAGTCTGCATCAACAAAGCCACGAATATCCAACACTCTGTCCAATCCTGGTCTTCCTTGGTAGCACAACCATAATCACTAGTGCCTCGCAAATACCTGAAAACCCACTTCACTGTTGTCCAGTGTTCCTTTCCTGGTTTTGACATAAACCTACTCAATACTCCCACTGCATGTGCAATGTCTGGTCTAGTACAGACCATTGCATACATCAAGCTACTGACTGCACT
>APFE030778099.1:546062-590126 GCA_000404065.3 Pinus taeda
TTTCGCCTCTGCAGAAGGAGCATCATTAGATCCCTTTCCTTTATCAGGAGCTTTAGATTTACACTCCCTTATGAAGTGCCCTTCCTTTCCGCTTTTCCAGCACACCACCTTTGTAGGTTTTCCTGGAGATTTAGATCTCCCTCTAGATTTAGATCTCCCACTCGATGACTTATTTTTGTTTCTGTTCTGGGACCGTCCTCATACAGACAAGGCATCACCATTCTGGCTGTCCATATTTTTCCATCTCATCTCCTCCGTCAGCAAAGCTGAGACTATTTCATCGAACTGCAAAGCAGTTGCATTGCTACCTATTGCAATAACCAGACTATCCCACAAATCTGGTAAATAACACAACATACTGATGCACTTATCTTCATCTAAAATTTAAATATCAACAGATAATAAATGACTTACGTTAGTATTAAACGCATTCAAATGCTCTGTCACTGAGTCTCCATCTTTCATCCTCAGGTTATACAGCTTTTTCCGCAGGAATAGTTTATTCACCAGAGACTTAGATTGATACAATGTCCCTAACTTGTCCCACAGAGCCTTCGTTGTAGCTTCCCATGATACATTCAGCAATACTGAATCTAAGACACACAATCGTATTGTGCTCTTTGCCTTCCGATCCAACTTCTTCCATTCTTCATCGGTCACTCCAGTTGGTTTAGTACCTAGATCTACCACGATCCACTGATCTTTATCCACCAACAGATCCTCCATCTTGAGTTTCCACAACTGAAAACTCTGACCATTGAACTTCTCAATCTCTATCTTTCCGCTGCTCGCCATCTTCTTCACCCCAGAATCGATCTGCAGATCTCCATTGAACATGTCTACCCACAGCCTGATAAAAACCCTCCAACAAAGGCGTCCCCTTGAGCCAAAATAGCTCGAACAATGAGGTTTTAACCCCGTACAGAAATTACCTGCATACAAATTCTAAATCACAAGAAAAATAAAAATGCAAGAGCATAACACATAAAACACATATACACAGAGATTTCCCACTGGATCCCAAAACCGGGACTACTAGCTTCATTTTTCATTATGTTCCTTTCAATGTTACAATACATATTTATACATGCCGAAGCATCCAATACCATGGACCGAAAAACAATCACGTCCAAAACCATGGACCGAAAACCATAGGTAGGTTTGCCCAACCTAATATAGGGTCCAAAAAAAAAATTTCCCGGGGCACTGCCCGGATCTTGTAGAGGGGAACTACCTGCCCCCCTCAAACACCGCAGGACAGGGGGCTTCCGCCCCCCCTGTGACCCCCCCGCTGCGCAATCAGCACAACGAACCCCTGGTTCACTACGTAAGTTAGTCGTGGAAAGAGTATAACACAACCCAACAACAGTGAACACTCCAGATGATTCTCAAGTTATTTTAAAGGTACACTATCTCATAAAAAATATTATCCACTCCTTCTAACAGTAGGTGGTAACATAAGTCTTGTCATAGATGTTCGATCTAGCTTTAAGAATTATGATGAATATAATCCAATCTTGCAGCATCCAGACCTATGGATAGTTATGTTTGGTTCGACAGTAGATTTTAATATATGTTTGTTTTATGGAAACAGGGAATTTCCACAGACCGTATTATGGATTTATGCCGATTATTAGCTGTGAATGTGGAGACATGCCATCTAACCAACTATTCTTTATCCCATGAGGTAAGAAAATCAATAGTTCAGAAGCTCATTAAAAAATGGGATTGTTTGACAGGCTGGTGGATTGCAATTAGCTGGTTTTGTTCAAGATATCATGTGGTATGACCCTACTTGTATTAAAAGCATAGGTGTTCATGTCAAGATAGAAATAGCCATGTACAATGAAACTGGTTCTACTATTAGTTTGTAAAGCTTAACTGTGACCATGGCAACATTGGCCATATTAGTTTTCTTGAAGTATCCATGACTGGGTAAAAACTTGAATTATACCAGGTTCATGGCAACAGGTTGAGGGATTCATCAGATGTTGCAACCTTGAAGCCCTATGCCCTTACTATTATAGAAGGTAACCAATAACTCCGCTCCCCCATCTAAACAAGTCAAGGGAGATAGCTAGAAATTTTGTCTTTCCTTTCTTTAAAATAAAAATGTTTTTATCTTGAAAAGGGGTCTGAAATAATGTTAAATCATAATATTAGAAAATTGTTCTCTTGTTTCTTGAAGTGATCTAAACTGAATTTCTACTTGCATACGTGCTTCAAATATATATGCAAAGAAGAATATGCGTTGTTTGTACTCAAAGTTTTCATAATACTCTATATATGATTTTCATTTATTTTTCCTTTACAAAGGACTACACTGAAGAGCATGCAGTTGCACACATTAGAAGATTATTGAACATTGTTTCCTATACAACATGCCTTGTTTCTTTAGGAAAGCAATGGGAACCTCAGTCTGGGCAGGGAGGTGGAAAAGAATCAGCTCACTCAATGACAGAGAATGTGGCTGAACAAAACAACGATGTTGCTCTAAATAAATCTTACCTAGCAATAAAGAATGAAAAGAAGCAAACAAGGATGGAAAAGACAATAAACCAAAGACCTTTCAAAAAGTTGAAGGTAAGGTTGAGGCTAGTGAAAAAGAAAATGATGGAGAGGAGAACTCAGACCAACATTCTTCTAAGGGTGACGGAAGAAATAAATCCTCGAAAGAGGGGAAATCTGAGGCCATTGTAGCTATGGTTGTTGCCAAAGAGGCCACAGATAAAGGGGATATGACAAGAATGTGTCCTCCCTCTAAACTTGGCCAGTTCTACGAATTCTTCTCGTTCCCACATCTCTTGCCTCCTATCCAATGTTAGTATATCGTTCCCTACAATTTTTTATAATTTGAAAGTACTAGTTTTCAATCTTGTGTATAATAGAAATATTACAAGAATGCATATATCCCATACAAATATGGATATGATGTTGAAAGATTTTCCACGTACTCTTCAAGCCATCAAACTATGGTTCTTTATTTGATTGTAATGCAAAGATTCCAGAAAATTTTGAACTGTGAAGCATGGCAAACAATGTGCACATTGCCAAATTTATTTTGTTGATTTTCTTTGGAGCTTATGAGTTAGAAATTTGAAGGGAAAAAAAATTGAATTATGAATAGTATTTTAGTGACTAATGACATTGGGATGTACACTCATAAGGAATTCCACAAGGTAATATGTTGAAGACAAACGTCCTAGAGATTTTTTTCTATAGACGTGAACACTTCTTATCCAGTCCTGCACTAATTTTGAGCTTCACCTCCATAATGGATAGGAACTGAATTTTTTCTTCTGTACATTTCTTATATTTGTCATGCCATTTCCCCTGATATACAGGTGACACTTTGCAATGGAAAGTTGGTGACTGTAACAGTATCCATCAAAGGTTTTTATAGTGTTGGAAAGCAGCTTGTTCGAAGTCATGCACTTGTCAACTTGCTATATTAGTTGAGGAGGGCTTTTGCAAATTTCTATAGCTGTGAGCACTTCTTATCTAATCCTGCACTAATTTTGAGCTTCACTTCCATAATGGCTAGGAACTGAATTGTTTCTTCTGTAGATTTCTTATATTTCTCATGCCATTACCCCTGAGGTGAAGCTTTGCAATGGAAAGTTGGTGACTGTAACAACATCCACCAAAGGTTTTTATAGTGTTGGAAAGCAGCTTGTTCAAAGTCATGCACTTGTTAACTTGCTACAGAAGTTGAGCAGGGCTTTTGCAAATGTGAGTATCTTTAAGGTCCAAACTATACTTCTATTACACCTTATACTATTTAAGTGCTTACAAGATGCCTTTTCTCGTGTTTAAGAAATTGACATCAGTGTTTAATGTTTGGGCATCGGTCTTCTCTTTGTGGGATTGATCTTCTAAATGTTTTAATTTCCTTTTAGCTATTAAGGATTTATGAAATTATAATGATTTTGGATTTTGATATAGTTTCTTGTGTTGATAAAAATTGAGGCTTGGACATATTTGTTGTAGATGCTTTCTTCATGGGCCACATCAAGTGTTGAAGAGGTTGCTTCAACTAGACCAGGCATTTGTTTTTTTCAACTTTATGTAAGTTTATCATTTCCACCCATATGATTGTCTTCCCATGTTTTCTGAGATGTAATTGAGTTCATATCCATCCAATTGTATTATAGTCTCCTAAACCAATGGTAAGATCAGTTATTTTAGATTTACTGACAGGACTAGATAGACACGTGGGATAAATATTATATTCAGAGTATACTCCTCTTTAACGTTATGAGTTTGTACCCATGTTTTAACACTTTCTCAGCTCTCAATAAAAATCAGAACATTATGGATTCTTTTAGGATCAGAAGCAACGCTAGGGTTAGAAAAAGCATTTAGCACCTATAATGTATCAAACTTAGAATAATTCAGAAGTCTCCATCTTATCTGGGATTCCTCTTTATTCATCCCTTGTCTGACACTAAGGTATCTAATGTTCTGAAAAGTATCAATGTGATATCCACTAACAGAAGGCACGGGTCTAAAAATTGTTTAGCTTGAGTTTGTGAGCAGGATGTGAAATGGTTCAATTTGTTTCTGCATGGTTGTTTTTTATTTTTTTACAAAGATAGCCCTTCAATTGCTCGCATATTATGAGTATCTTATGGATTCCACAATCTCCCCTATTTAGCTATTGTGCCTTCAGCTAATACATAGTCATTTGAAAAAGATGTACGTTCAACTCCTGTATCTATTTTTTCACCAACTTTATGACTGCAATCAGATTAGATAAACATTGAATAGCTATAATTTTCAATTTTAGTCACCCTATCTTGGGCCAATCTTTTGAACATTATGGCACCTCTTTCATTACAAGCATCAGGGGGATTGACATTATTACAAAGATTTTGGTTGATGTTGTATGTATCAGGTTCCGTCCCTGTATATTGGTTGATGTAACAAAGGTGGATCTGAGTACCACTGTGTTGGGATTAAAGATATCAATGCCTATTATGATTGCTCCAACTGCCATGCAAAATATGGCTCATCTCGAAGGTATGCACTAGATTATTGTATTATAGTTAACATCCTATTTCGATGCATATATTTTCTGAAAGTGAATCCATCGTCTTTTACAGGAGAGTATGCAGTGACAGGGGATGGATTTTAATTGCTGGTTAGACCAAAAGAAATTGATGCAAATCAATATTGAAAATTAGATTTATTGGTTCAGCTATAGTTTGCATATACAAAGAAGAAACTGCTCCTTTTTTAGGTTAGAATATTTATATATACATGTTCATCTCAGCAACAAATGATAATTTATCAAAACCATGAGAATACTACACAACTTCCTTCATAAGCCTTCTTAGGAAGACCATGAAATAGGACAAGTGACCCTGTGCTTGTATGTGTATCTTATTCTACATAACATCTTCTTACTTAGCTGGAGAACAATTGGCTGCAGTATTTATATCAGTTTCTATGGAATGTTTCTACTGTTATATATTGAACAGGTCCATTATACCATATTACTGGATTCTATAGAGTCTATCCCTATTTTCTCTTCTTTAGAATATATATCAACCCTTTTGTTTTGTTTCAAGGATATGTTGCAGTTTATTTCATTTCTCTTTTATCTTTAAGATGGATATTTATCTTTTTTATCACCACGTTCTCTATGGTTCATTTAAATTGGATATTTGTCATTTTGTTCACTAGGTTCTCTGTATTTTGTTATAACTAGTTATTGATAATTTTGCCCATTGAGTTCCCTGAGGTCGAGTATAATGCTTTCCTTGCTTATCAAAGAGTATTGATTCCTTTTCAACTTCAACATTCTGGATAACCAAATCCAGTTCTCTGTAATCATTTCAAAAGGGAGTCCATTATCATGTAGGGTTTGAATTGTTATTCCCCACTTGTTGCATGCTAATCTTGATCATCTTGTTCAGCTTCTAAGGTTCTTAGTGGCCTATCCTTTTCAGATCCTTTAACTAACACTATATCTCTCTAATCTTCCAAGATGGTCATCAAATTCTCCCTTTTATCTGCCATGGTTGGCCAGGATTAAAATTGCAATACTCCCAGAGGCCTGACTTATTTACATGAAAGGAAGTTTGTTCATGCAAATATTAAGCCAAGAAACATCCTTCTGGGCTTTGACATGGAGCCATAGATAACAGATTTTGGGCTAGAAAAACTACTGGATACTGCCAATGTCAAGTATAGTAGCTCTGCTATCCACATAAGGAACCTTGAAGGTATATTTTTTAGGGAGCAAATGCTCGAATCCCGTGATAGCCTGCAAACAACGTTTTAATTTAAAACAGAATTATCATGGTAAATTGGTATAAGAATATTAGTAGAAAACATCACCTAGTTATAAGCCTAAATATTGGCAAAGGCTAACTCTTCATGTGGCATAATCAATTAGCCATGTTATCTTGCTACATGATGCAAAAGAATAACCCATGGATCCTAATATATTTTAGGGTTGTTTTTCAATTCAATAGGCTTTTCTTCTTCTTCTTCTTCCTGATATGGTAGAGATAATGACTCAAGAATGACTCTAAGCTTACTAGATAACCAAATTCTCAACATACCTTTCAATTTCCACACTAGCCACTTACAGATTTTCAAACATCAATGTTTAGATAATAAATGATGGATGGGCATAAAAAAACCATAAACATTAACACCAAAAATAATAATAATCACATGAACCTACTGAGAAAGCGGAAACACATAAGATATCATCTTCACATTTGATACTTTGGAGAAAGGCAATCTTGAGTACCACGATCAAATAAAGAAACACCAGACTACGGGAGAAGTGAGTGTTAATTTTTAAAATTTTGATATAAACATTGGTTTTCAAGGGAAATTGCAATTAACAATGTACAAATTACTGAATAAATAATTACCAATTAAACATTTAAGTCACGTTTTAATGGGTTATATGCTTAAAATTCTAGGATTTCAATGCATATTTGTTACACCTCTATTATAGACCAAGACAAATGTAACAAATCAATGTAAACTTGTGGATCAATATGATTGTTTTCACATAAGGCTTGATCATTAAAAGGACATTAAGGTTTGTACCTTTTGGGACAATTGCTAGTATAGTCAACATCAGAGAAAATACAAATGACCCAGAACATGAGAGAAAATACAAATGACCTAGATCCATTAAAACCTTGAAAGTTTGTTCCTGAACTCTCCAAATTTGCTATAAAATGTGTATTGTATTTGAAACTTCAATTTGCCATTAAATTAATGGGACATGAATTCCCACAAAGGAGTTCAGAAATGTGCAATTGAGTTGAGCATTCATCTTGTCATTCAATTGATGGACACTGAATATTAAATATAAGATAAATATATAGGCGTAGCATGTGAGTGTCAGTTTTATAAAGAAGATTCTTTTTATTATTAATAAAAATATAGATAGTTAATTTCATTTTAAAGGGTTATAAATATGAGTTATAAATACAAGACTTAAAAGGTTGTAAATATTTAAAGTGTTGTAAATATGAGTTATTAATTGTTTTTACTCAAAACCTAATAAATAGCAATTTAGTAATTTCTTTTTAATTGAGTGACTCAAATTCATGTTTCTTTAGGTTGAAGGTAAAGCCACTAAAGTGGAAAAAATTGTGATGCCAATAATTAGAGGGATTGTCATCATGGGGTGATAAGAAATTTAATATTCCAAGAAGAGGAAGTAGTCGTAGATTCTAAATAAATTAGCAATGCAACAACATAAATGTTTGCAACAAATTTAGAGATATCCACCTTATTGAATAATGCACACACTACATGGATAATGGATTTCCGCACTTTATTCCTTACGGCGTCTTCTTTGCAATATCTGGTGCAAATGCTAGTCAATAAAATTTTGAAATATAAAATGCTAAAGATGACCTATTATACAGTGTGTAATAGAATCTTGCACCATATAATTAAAAGTTGATTGGAATAAAAGTCTAAGTCGTCTCATTGAATTGACCATTGTTGAACGTTCCTTTTAAACCGTCGAGAGAAGGGTACCTACGATATATTTTTCTATTAAAAGGAATTTAGGACACCAATGATATTCATGATACAAAGAGAGGAAAGAATAACTTAAGTGAAATCGGGCAAGAAAAGCGTTGCAATAAAAAATTACGCAAGAATATTTAATAAACTAAACTCACAAAAGCATATAGACACACTTTTTTACTCCCACAATGAATATCAGGTATATATGGAAATTATCATAAGATACCTATTAGGCAGATCGAGGAAAGATTCAACTCGGATCAGTGATATCATCAATATCAATAATTATAATAAGGATAATGGACCAAGACTACCAATTTTTTTAGTCCCTGCCATCTGGCAATGGCCAGGGACTATAGTAATCCAAATGGGTATGAGTATAGTATATGTACTCAGAGGTAACTTCGACTGGGCTGCCCGCTGACTGAGGTAAGTGATCTGTCTTAAAGAAGAAGATTGGCAGGGGGAAGAATGATTGATTCTATTGGCCAAAGGTGTAGAGTAGTCAGATCAAGGGCTTAGGGCCAGAGAAGAAGGTAGCTAAGATTGGTAAGTCTAGAATAGAAGAAAGAGTGCTTATGACTGACTCCACCAACTCCAAGGAAGAAGGGAAGCAAAGCTTAAATAGAAGTAGATGAAGGGAATAAGGAAGTGCCCCCTGAAGGAAAGGGGAGGAAAATGCCACGGGTTTGCAGACAACGCTCCCTTTTGATACTCAACCGCCTAGAATAGAATGACATTTCACCATAGTCTTTGGGCAAGAGGCTTTGGTCATACTACGAATCGGGCATGAGAGATATGGCTTCGCACCACGGATCCTCGAGACAATCTGGCAATCGGGCATGAGTTTCACTTCATTGCGCAGGGGTTGCCAAATAACAGGAGGGACTATGCAGCCATTGCTCAGTTCTGCCGTGATCAGGCCAACACAATTTGGCATTTCCATGGAGGATGTCATCTCGGCTCTGTGATTAACGAGAGTTATCAAGTAAAATGAATTGATGTTATGCTTATTGTATCGTAGGGCTGAGGGTCAGGGAGAGGGTTAAACAATAGGGCATGGAATTCATGCCAGTAGCTAAGGTAGAAAAAATAGCAATGGCAGTGACATCTGTTTGGTGAGCTATGAAATCTGTTGGGCCATCACCTAAGGTAGAAATTTGTTTGGGGAGCTAATGGTGCCGCCATCTATTTGGGAAGCTAATGCGAGGCTGATTTGATGGAGGTAAAGTAAGTCAGGTCATTTGTACGTGTTATTCGTTCCATTCTAGATTATGCGTGCAGTGGCCGCTACGTGTAAGTTACTTTTCTTGTTATATAATAAAGTTAGAAATGATTTCGTGGGTAGCTCGCTTCCACTTTTGTTTTTTCTTCAGCTCTGCTACATTGGTCTATTTCAGGTACTGTTTATGTTATTGCGTTGTTTTGATATATTTTAGCGTCTGCAAGGTTTCGGTTTTTTACGTAGGGTGTGTACGATTTAGTTCTTGGCAATGGTTTTTTTTTTTGTGAACAAATACGGTTACGAACCATCAATACAGATTCCCAAGCAAAGAATTAACTTGAAATGGTATATGAAAAAGCAAATATTCCCTTTTTGTGAATCTCTGTTTCCACTATGAATATGGTTATTGATAGGTTGGTTGGGGCTTTCATTTGCATTGTGTCTTTGTCCAATCACTCTGTAGGAGGATGACAATTTTGCAATGGAGAGGAAATAGCTTAGTTTTTCATTGCGTTCCTACTGCCAATTTTACAATGGAGAGGAAATAGTTTAGTTGTTCATTGCGTTAGTCTAGGAGAGGATTTGGTTGAAATTACTTTGGTTGTTCAGTTTCAAATTCAACCCTTACTAGGATTCTGTGATGGAAATGCCCTAGATGTTGCCAAGTACTTTTTTATATTTTCCTTATTTTTAAATATTTAGGAAGTACTTCTGCAATGGCCCAAACATACTGACTTACCTTACTTCCACTAAAGGGCTCATAGGGAGCTCATTGCCTTTATTGAGGTAAGGATAAGGTCAATGTTTTATTGCTTGCTTCACTGTTTGACTATATGCAACTGTTTTCCTGTTAGTCTTATCTTTAATATCAGGACTTGCTCTCAGGAATGCAGGTTCTCATCTACATTTGCACCAAAATTGTTTTCTGTTCCAAGCACAATTTGAGGAATGAAAAAATCTTGTGAAAACTATACCTATTGGCATACACTGTCATCATGCCGAGGGTTTTTATTTTCGAGATTTTTATTTGAGAATTGATTTTGATTAGTTACTCCTAGACTCCCTGAACATGTGTATGTCTGCATCCTTGAAAAGAAAACGAAGAGAGTGGGCAATTTGGTTTCAATGGTTGCAATTTTGTGTTTGAAACATATTTAAAAAATATGTTCCAATGAGGCAATACCTTTATGGGAAAGAGCATATTGTACAATAAAATGCCAATTTTGATGCATTTTTGACAGCTTCATTAAGTTGATATCTGCGAGTACAAGAGCATATTGTACAAGCTGGCTATACAAGAAAGAGCATACTGTACAATACAACGCCAATTTTGATGCATTTTTGACAGCTTCATTAAGTTGATATCTGCGAGTACAAAGACATTCCCTGCATCCCTATCATAAAACCCATTTGATCCATCCATACGATGCAGCTCTTAGATTCTTTCACATTTGTGCTGTTTTGAATATTGTTCACGGTGCTCTTTTTTCGTTGTTTGTTTACAGATATCTTAATCATTAGAGTTATCAACACGAGTAGCAGTTGCGGACCTTGACAACCCTGCTTGAAAACCCGACGGAATATGTCAACTATTCTTGAGAGCTGGTAGGAAGTGATTTGGTTCCTTGCTCTACATTTATTGACTCTGGCAAAGACTCTCAACAGATAACTCTAGAGTCAAAGTGTTGTTTTCATACTATGTTTAATGTATACATCAAGGGGCCTTGTATCTTAAGCTCGTGTCGCAGACTACAGCGTACAACAAGCCCAATCCCAGGCTGCGTAGGATCCTGCTTTTCCCAGCTCAAGGCAGGGACTTGCTGCCATGCAGCGCCCTTTGTTTAAATAACTTTTTGACTTGTCAATGTATATCTATATCTATATCTATATATATATATATATATATATATATATATATATATATATATAAGAAGGATAATGTGTCAAAACAACATGTTTTTTCTAAATAATTTTTTAACTTGCCATGTATATGTAAAAAATAAATAGGATATAGAGAAATATGGATGAACTCCTATTTTGTAGTTAACTTTTAATATTTTTAAGGTCATTTTTGTATAAACTTATTAAAACAATTTTCAAATATCTTTTTAACATAGTGTAAACGTTAGTTTTTGGACATTCGGTTGATAGATTTTTTAAAGTTCTAGAAACAACATATAATATTGGTTTTATTGTTGAAATATTTCTTAGCAATGATTCTATGCATGGCATGATGGTAGTCAATAGTTAAGAATGATAGATTCTAAATCTTGTGTGTTTTTAACTCTTTTCTTGTGCTTTCTAGCCACAGGTTGATCATGTTTTCCAAAGTACTTCCATAAAACTTGGCTAAATCGAGGTTAATCATAATGGTCCTATAATTATAGTGTCTACTTTTATTCTTACTTTTAAAAATATGTACATTGAGGCTTTGAATCCAATTTGTAGGTAATCATTAATTAACTACTAAATTGAAGAGCTTTAGTATATGAGGGATGAGGATAAGCCCTCCAATTTCTAAAATTTAGCTTGTTGGTCATGCGTGTCCTTAGTTTTGAGTTTTGTGAGTCACTTAACATGAAAATTTAAGTCCTTTGCACAAATACTTCATTCTCCAAAGAAATTTTTGGAATGTTATCTAAGATATTAGGGGATTCATAAAGATTTTAAAAGTGGAAATTCTAGTTTGTCAATAGAATTATATAAATTTCTTTAGTTTTACAAGTCAAATTTTGCCTCAAAAATCCCTGATCGGGGTGCGAAATAGTTGGAGGCCCACTTGGTTTTGATTGATATGACAAAGCATTTATTGGTTCAGGACGGTGGGTGGTATCCCCCATGCTCTCACACACTTGTTCACTAAGGTAACATGAAGTGTCGCAAATCATGGAAAACCCATGACATGAAGGTTGGTAACCCTTGGCACCTATAGGTGGTGGAAGTGGAGGTGGAGTTAAGACCATCTCTCCAGCGTATAAACTCGGGTCCTTAGCTTCTTAGGGAGCCTAAGTTTGATGTTTACAGGGCCACAGTGTCAGGAACACGAGAGGTATACCCAATCGCTATCTATCTCTATTCGAGGTTGGAATATAAAGTCTAGTATGTTATAAAGCTATCTTTGTATCCTCAGTTGGGAGTTTGTACTCATGACAAGATTAGCATCTGGAGAGGAAATGAAACTCTAGTTAAATTAACAGTTTCTGTGACTTGCAATATTGGCCTTCTTGACTATGTAATGTCAATTTGTATCTTTTTTTTCAACATCCTTTGTCGCATGGGCATGATTACTCGTTTCTGGCTTTTTCTCATGATTTTTCCTCTGCATGTTGATAATTGGGTTCCCCATTTTAAGTTTGAATTGTCTGGGCAAGCCTTATGTAGAGTAAGGGTTCTTGTAAATGATCAGGGCCGAGTATATGGACTCAAGGCTCACGGGTGGATGGGTTACACCATTTTCATTCTGGTGGAACATCACACTCCTCGAGGGTTACTGTTTATGCATGCTTGCTGGCTCAGGTGGTGGAATTCTGAAGGGACGTAGTGCAATCTAATGTTTCATTTTTTTTTTGGTCATACATAAAGTTAATTCTTCTCTTTCGATTGGTTCTATGTGTAACTCATATTCCAGGTCCGCCTCCACTATCTCCACTTCTGGGCATTATAAAGTGGAGTGGTTTTCGAGCGCAGGAAAGTGGGAGAGGGTGAAGAAACGAGGCTTGACCTTGGCAAATATGGTGAAGTCTCAGTCTCGCGTTGAAGCCTCGGGTTGAGGTGAAAGGGGCCGCAAACACCAAGAAGGAAACGTAAAAAAGTTGGTTCATCATGTGGTCGAACTGTGTGGCAGGGGGTCGAAAAATGAACTCTAAGATTCTTGAGGCCATGGTTCAAGCATACTGCAAAGGGAACCAAGTGCAGGTGAAATAATTGATAGCGACCTGGGAGGGAGAGTTAAATTTAAAAGAGGAGCTTGAACAACCCGCCGAAGATTGGGGGATCTTGTCATGGACCCTAGGTAAACTCGTAGCTATCTCACCCGGTTTAGACAAAACGTCCATCTCTACTAGGTAATGAAATGCATAGTGGCCAAAGAAATGGTTGTGACCACCAACACGGTAGCACAAAGTGAGGCTGAGTCGGGGCTCTGAGACATTCAAAAGGAGGTCCAGCTCATTGAACTCCATTTGCAGAATCAAAACACTCATTTGGGCTGCAATGAGCGACATATCCCATGTCTGTGACAATTTGAATTGCCAGGGTCAAGTGGTACAGATCCTGCTCTGGTGGAATCATCAAATGATTAGTTGGTTGAAGTTACGCATATTCATTTTTGTTTAATTTTGGTTGGATATGTCAGGTAACATTTATGTTTTTAGTGTTATGCTTATTAGTTGGTTTCTAGATTATCAGCCTTATAAGGCTTGTTTAAATAGACTCAAACTATTAATGTTTTCGATGGCTTATAATGCGATTCGATGGCGAACAAACCTGGTTTCCCACTGGGTAGGTTGAGGCCACAAAAAAACTTATATATTTGTAAGATACATGTTTATAGATGAACGAATGGAAGATACTTCTAAGCTTACAAAAATAAAATCCTCCAAGATATTTTTGAATCTAGCTTACATAGGTGCAAAACTTTCTCTTTATTTTTATATATGTAGTATTTTCTTTTTTCATTTTAATTTAGGGTTTGTATATTTTATCTTATCAGATTTCAAGGACTTATTAGAGGTACCCCTAATGAATTTTCTAACAATTTTACACTCATTATCACACCAAAGGGTTGGAAATTGTATTTTTCTCTATACAACACTTCAAGGGACAATTTGTTTATGGAAGTAGATAGGGTTGTCCTAAAATTATGATAGAGGTCTTAAACGTTATGCATATGAGAGGGAATATAATTTAGTATTTAAGCCCTTTACAAAAATCTCAAGTTCCTTTTTGTTAAAAAGAAAAAGTCTTTATTATCTAAGTTTTCTTCGAGGAGGCTTTTATGCATGACAAAATTTAGAGTTTATAATGTTAAAGGGCTATGATTAGAGTGAGGATCATAGTCATTTTAAAGGTCAAAACTTACTCTTTACTTAGATATAGTAATATCTAACATTACATTATCCACAATAGTGATGCTCTACACATGGATAGAAGTAGTCTAGTGTGATTTCCACCACTTCATTAGATAATTGAAAATTTTGAAGTCTTCATATTTGTAAGGTGATTAGTCTATTAAAACAAAAGCTTCATCTAACCATAATAAATTATTATTGAAATGATCACCTAAAATAATAATTTAGTTAGTTATAAATTTAGCATTGCAAAATAAATAATACTATCATTTTTTATATTATTAATATTTTTATTTTAATTTCTTATAAAAATATTTTTTTCACTTATTAAAAAAATAAATAAATTAGTAAAAACTAAATAACACAATGAAATTACTAAACACTAAATAACGGCATCATAACATTAATATGTAAACTCTAAGTAAACTTGTATACTTTTTATAAAAGGTAAATATAAGAAACATTGAAGCCCAAGTTGTAATATCGGCCTTAACATATATTTAAAATCCCTCCACATCTCTCCACATTAAACTTTTATATTTCTACTGTCAATAGGATTTGGAAATGTAAAATGCAAAAGATGGCCTATTATGTCCACTATGTAGGTATAATAAAATCATGCACCGTATAATAAAAGTATCAGAACAAAATGCTAGTGGAATAATGCTTAAAAGACTAGCTGAAGGCTGCATTTAAACTGTCGAGACAGAAGCAACTCCTACATATTTTAATACTGAAAGGAATTCAGGATATTCGTGATACAATTCGAGGAAATATTCACGATAGAGACGAGCGTTTTATTGACATATATCGGCAGGCGAAGCGTAGGAATAAAAATTTACGCAAAATTTTTTAGATACACTATAGTGAGAAAAGCATAATGCATCTGGACAGTTTTTTAACTCCGAAATGAATACTAGGTACCTATGAAATGTATTTTAAGATATATATAAAGCAAATAGAGAAAAATTCAACTGAGAGAGATGCTCTGATAACCATTGGTATATATGGAGAAAGTTGGATGACCCTGGACATATGCTGTCAACAACAAAAACAACGGTGGTGACACTTTCTGAATACTAAATGACTAACTGAATGCCAGTGGGAATAGCAATACAATATTAAACGTTGTGTTGTTGACAGTTGCCACAAAGGCAATCTAAGGATGAAATGCATTTGCAGAAGTATGATCAACCAAAACCATTTGAATAACTTTTATGTTTGTTTAATGTGGTCAAGTCCACTTTCTCATGCTGCATGACGTTTTTTTCTCCAGACTAGCGAGTGAGAATATCCGTGCAGAGACAGAGAGAAAGAAACGTAAAATTGGAAGTGATAGAGACGGGTATAAGTATACACCCACACTCTTGGAAGTGATAGAGACTTGCGCCACCTCTCGGCTAAGAGGCATTGTTTTTTTCTTGTTTTCCTCGTGACCGAAGGAAAGAAATGATGAACAACTTCATATGCTTGGGGTTGGAATTTTAATTAGGTCTCTCAGCACCACCAAATCCCTGATATTAAGATGTGTCTCCGTCCTCTATAATCATAGATATGAATTTATGTTTTCATAGATCATATCGAACCTATTTTTTTGCGTTAGAGATGCTGGACTATAGTAAAATTTGCGCAATACTTTTTAGTTACATACCCACAAAAACATAATGCATCTGGGCACTATAATCCTCGATATGAATTTCTGTTTTCATAGATCATATCGAACCTACTTTTTGCATTTCAGATAGTCGTATTAGTGGTATATGAACTAACATATTAATTATGTCCACTGATCTCTCTGATTTGACATAACAATACAGGAAGATGGTTTTGCTTTCCTCGGAAATGTGCTGTAGGTGGTGTATGGCGCTCTCAGCGGAGATATTGTCATCATGGTAATATCATAATTAAATTGTTCTCGACGAAATTCGTATGATCAGTTTATATGAACCAACAATATTTCGCTGTAAGAACTGTTATGTGAATTTTGTTGAACTGCCATTGGGGTTGGCAATTGCAAAACTAGTGGATGGAGTCGATGAATGAGAAATGTGAGGATAAAAGAAAGTAGCCATTCCATGCGCAAGCTATCGAAATGCAGTTGAAAGTATGACCAAAAGCGGCAGTGAAACACGACTCTGTGGAATGGCCATATCGAATCTGCGTTTAGAAGAATCCATCCGTATCGAATTGTGACACGACTCTCTGCAATGGCCATATCGAATCCACATTTAGAAGTATGCATCCGTATGGAATTGTTGAGTATAATAATTTCTCAAATGTAAGAAAAGATCGATTATTTATGTCACAGCACTTTAATAGTAGGAAGATGCAAAAGATTACATTTATTTAGTAGGAAGATGCAAAATATTACATTTATTAAGTATAAGAAAAAATATGCATGCAAAAGATTCCATTTATTAATTATACGCAAAAATATGCATATATATTCTCAGTTTACAAGAAAATTTGTGCCCTCGTATTTTGGTATTAGCTCGAGATGTTTAGACATAAGAAAAACAATTTATATTTTTCAAACTGCAAATTACACAATTCCTTATCCTCTTGATTTCTCTTATTTTAATTTCCATGTATAATGTCAATGTAAATTAATGGAGGTCCATTCGTTTTACGAACTCAAATTTGAATATAATTTTTTAAAATAATTACAAAATATCATTATAGAATTTTAAAATAACAAGGAATTTTTATCGTAACATTATAGTAACATTTTTAAACCTAGTTTGCTAATTGATTAAATAAGTGTTATATAGTAGTTAGTATTAGTCATTTAGTTTAAATATAACTAAATTAGAGAAAAAATATTGAATTCAAATGAATATTAAGATGTTTAGAGGTCCACGATCTCGGTAAAACGAGATATACCCAATTGCTGCATGTCTCTATTTGAGGTTGGAATATAAAGTCTAGTATGTTATAATGCTATCTTTGTATCCTGAGCTGGGGGATAAGCTTCGTGTCTATAGGGGAAATGAAACACTGGTTAAATTAAAAATCTATGTGAGTGGCAATATTGGCCTTCTCGACTATTTAATGTCGATTTATATCTTTTTTTGAAAATATCCTTTCTTGCACGGGCATGTTTACTAGTTTCCAATTTTTTATCACGATGTTTCCTCTATATGTTGATAATTGGGTTCCCCATTTTAAGTTTGAATTATTTGGGAAAGCCTTATGGAGAGTAAGGGTTCTAGTAAATGATTAGGGCAGAATATATGGACTCAAGGCTCAGGGGTGGATGGGGGACACCATTTTCATTCTGGTGGTACCTCACACTCCCAGAGAGTCACTATTTATCAATTCTTGCTGACTCAAGTGGTGGAATTCTGAAGGGACACAGCGCAATCGAATGTTTCATTTATTTTTCTAGTCATACATTAAGTGAATTCTTGTCTTTCGAGTGGTTCTATATATAAATTATATTCCAAGTCTGCCTCCATTGTCTCCACTTATGGGCTCTATAATGTGGGCCGGTTTTTTAACACAGGAAGGTGGGAGAGGGTGAAAAAAGGGGGCTCGAAGTTGGCAAATATGGTGAAGTCTCAACCTCGCGGTGGAGCCTTGGGTCAAGGTGGAAGGGGCCGCTGACACCAAGAAGGCAAAGGTGAAGAAGTTGGTTCATCTTCTGGTCGGACTTTCTGGTAGAGGGGTCGAAAAATGAACTCTAAGATTCTTCAACCCACAGTTCAAGCATAATGTGAAGGGACCAAGTGTAGGTAAAGCAATTGATCGCAACCTAGGAGGTAGAGTTGAATTTAAAAGCGAAGCTTTAACCGCGAGCCGAAGATTGGGGGATCTAGTCACAAACCCTAGGTAAACTCGTGGTTGTCTTACACTATATAGACAATTTGTCCATCTCTACTAATTAATTAAATGCATAGTTGAAAAAGAAATGGCTGCAACCACCAACACAGTAGCACAAGTTGAGGCTAAGTCGAGCCACTGAGACATTAAGAAAGAGGCCCATCTCATTCAACTCCTGTTGCAAAATCAGAATGTTTGCGTGGGCTACATTGAGCAACATATCCCATATCTTCCGCAATTTGAATTGTCAGGATCAAGTGCTAAAGATCTTGCTCTGGTGGAATCGTCAAATGATTAGTTGGTTGAAGTTATGCCTATTCATTTTTGTTTATGTTTGGTTGTATATGTCGGGTAACATTTATGTTTTCAATGTTATGATTATTAGTTTGTTTCTAGACTATCAACCTTATAAGGTTTGGTTAAATAGACTCAAACTATTTATGTTTTGGATGGCTTATATCGCGAGTCAGTGGCCAACAGACTTGGTTTCCCACTAGGTAGGTTGAGGGCACAGAAAAACTTATATATTTTTAACATGCATGTTTATAGATGAATGAATGAAAGGTACTGCTAAGCTTACAAAAAGAAAACCTCCAAAATATTTTTGGATGTAGCTTACATAGGTGCAAAACTTTCTCTTTCTTTTTATATATGAAGTATTTTTTTCATTTTAAATAAGAATTTGTGTATTTTATCTTATCAGATTGCAAGGACTTATTAGAGGTACCCTTAATGAATTTTCTAACAATTTTATAGTCATTGTCACACCAAGGTTTGGCAATTCTATTTTTCTTTACACAACACTTCAAGGGACAATTGTTTATGGAAGTAGAGAGGGTTGTCCTAAAATTATAATAAAGGTCTTCAACATTATTCATATGAGAGAGAATTTAATTTAGTATTTAAACCCTTGAAGAAAATATCAAGTTTATTTTTGTCAAAAAGCAAGTGTCTTTATTATATAAGCTATCTTCAACTAAGCTTTTATGCGTGACACAATTTAGAGTTTATAGTATTAAAGGTCTATGATTAGTCATTTTAAAGATAAAAAATTATCATTTACTTAGATATAGCGATATCTAACATTAAATTATTCACAATAGTGATGCTCTACCCATAAATAAAAGTAGTCTGATATGATTTCCACTATTTCATTAGATGACTGAAAATTATTAGATCTTGACATTTGTAAGGCGATTAGTCTATTAAAACAAAATCCTCATCTAAACATAAACAATTATGATTGAAATGATTAACTAAAATAATAATTTAGTTAGTTATAAATCTACCATTACAAAAAAAATAATACTATTATTTTTTAAATTATTAATATCTTATTTTAATTTCTTATACAAATATTTTTTCGACTTAATTTTTAAAAATAAAATAAAACTAGTAAACCCTAGATAACGAAATGAAATTACTAAACACGGCATTGTGATATACATCATATTATTAATATGTAAACTCTAAGTAAATTTTTTATAATTTTTATAAAAGGTAAAATTAATAAACAATGCAGATCAAGTGTCAAGCATCTATGCAAGTCTGGTATGATCTCTCTTTATCTCTGGATTTTCCTCACGGATGTTTCTCCTCTGTACAGGAAGGTTTTCTCTGGTGGAGCACACAGTCGGATTCAAGGCGCACTATTTTTATATCAGTCTGCTGGTCCATTTGGAAGTGGCCAAATGATTCTATCTTCAAAAGCTTTCGGAGGCCAAATTCTTCCACATTGCTCCGCATCAAGGCTCTCCTGGAATTTCTGGGCATTTAGGCCTCCATTTTTGCAACCACCATCTGGTTTTATATTTCGCCATGTTCCAAACATTTTTTGTAATATGATCCTCTCAGCCACTGAGGCATTACATCTGTTTTTATGGCATATGCATACGATCTGAACTCCTCACGCTTTGACTGTTTGGTTTTTTAACATTACAGTTTATATATGTACCTATTGCCTGGTTTTCTTTCCATGAAAGATATGGGTTGATATCCCATTAAACCCATATATGTAATTGATTATCTTTATATCAATACAAATATGATTTTTCTTCAGAAAAAATAAAAAAAATAAAATACTGTCATAACATATATTTAAAATCTCTCCACGGTAAACTTTTATGTATATAATGTTTATGGGATTTGGAAATATAAAATGCAAAAGATGGCCTATTATGTCCACTATGTAGGTGTAATAAAATCAATAAAAGTTGATCAGAACAAAAGGCTAGTGGAAAAATGCTTAAAAGAGTAGTTGAAGGCTGCATTTAAACTGTCGAGACAAACCAACTCTTACATATTTTAATACTGAAAGGAATCCAGGATATTCGTGATACAATTCGGGGAAATATTCACGATGGAGACGAGCGTTTCATTGACATATACCGGCAGGCGAAGGTTAGGAATAAAAATGTACGCAACACTTTTTAGATACAACTAAAGTGACAAAAGCATAATGCGTCTGGACAATTTTTTAACTCCGAAATGAATACGAGGTACCCATGAAATGTATTTTTCGATACATATAAGCAAATAGAGAGATTCAACTGAGAGAGATGCTCTGATAACCATTGGTATATATGGAGAAAGTTGTGCGACCCTGGACATATGCTGTCAACAACAAAAACAAAGGTGGTGACACTTTCTAAATACTAAACAAGGTGGGCTGCAGGGCAGCAAGTCCCTGCCCTGAGCTGGGAAAAAGCAGTGCTTTTCTTTATGCTATGGCGAATTCGACAGTAGACGAAATGCCTAACTCAAGCAGTCCGGTGTCAGCTTCTAAGATCATGGAATGGAAAAAAATGTCGAATACAAGCCCAAGGACTGGAAGAGCGTGTTTGGAATTCGGCAAATCTGTTTCTGAGATCAAGCAAGCAATCATAGTGACGATAATTCTGATTGCTTCAATGGCTCCGCAAATATAAATGAAACCCAAGGCCCGATTTGCTTCTTTTATATTTTAGTAAAGCAAAAGTGATAATATGTCAGACTTCTGCATGGTTAGCCTATGCAAACTCTGTAACTTCAGAGCCCTTTTGTAATGTTATTTTCTATATCTTTAATACTGGCGTTATGGCATTGTATGTTGGGCAAAAATAATTAATTTTGTTTATGAATTATATTAATGTTATGCAAGGATTATAAATATGTCATACCAGCACCGGATAGCCCCTTAAATATTTCTTTTTGCAATACTGTCTAAAAAACACCCTGATGTGAAAATAGCTCGAAAGAGACGCAATAGTGAGACTGGTCTCGATTGGTCGCGTGGAGAAATATTAATTATTTCACTTTGCTTATCTCAATAGTTTATAGGATTGCCTCGGGTTTCAACGCATATAACAAAGGTCCCATCGAATAGTGCAGGTTGCAAATGAGCCGACGTTGTGGTGGGGTATGGCGGTTAGTCACCATCTAGCTGTCCAACTAACCTCTAAGCCTCACAATATAAACCCTAAGCATTGACAATGATCATCGCAACACTTAAACAGATGAACCACAAGATACTCTCCGGAGCATGACAACTGGAGTCTCGAGAATGTTCCAACAAGTGACTATATTGTAGGTTGACCACCCAGTAAATCATAGCGGCATGCATGGAGTCCAAGTATTTCAACCATGACGCATGAGCAAAACGTGGCGCAGGATAAGTCATCGTCTTCTTCGCCGGCCTTCTTTGTACACATGTGTCATGCCTGCGACAAAGCGTGGCCTGTGAGTAATACACTCGGATGGTTATAGTACTGTTCTTATTCTTCGTGCTACTTTCCCTGCTGCTAGACACTACAAGTGAGGATCTTGCTGCGGCTGTTGCTGAGAAAAGGGGCGAGGAAGATGCAAATCCCTGGTTAAATCTTCCAGTGGTAACCTGAAAATCTTCAAACAGAATAAGATTTTAGTTCATTTACATCTATTTATTTCAGATTCAATTCTATTTATCTCAGGGACTGATAATTTGTTTGTTGCAGGCTGCAGCATTCACAAAGGTTTCCTCTGCTGTTCGAATGGTGGACTCCGGGTGGTTTGACATGAACTGCGAAGAGTCCAAATTGGGGTTGCCTGCGTTCAGGGAAAAGCTTGTAGGAGACGTTGTTACTGTGCGAAGGATCTACTCGGGAGGTAAAAATCCTGACAAATTTGACATGGAAACAATAGCTGATGCCAATATCCGAGACAGATCCGAGACAGATTTTACCCAAATGCCACATTTCTGTTACCTCTTTTGTTATTCTTGAAAACACGTTAACAGGATGTGCTTTTATTCTTAGTTCTGATTGAGCATTGTTGCCTTGAAACAGTTAGCTCTGTTTAATTTTACTCTCTGCAAATTTCATTATGCATCATTGTAATTATGCATCATTGTAGTTTAAAGCAGCTTGCAAATAAATAGTTCAAGCCTTGAGGATATAGGTGCCATGGCACTCAATGATGCATACAGGTTGCATTTCCCCATTGTCTGTCAGGGTTTTGCAAAGTAGTTTATGGCAATATGTGGTAGATTCTTGCATCTTTTTCTTGACAAAGAAGTTTCTGAAATATTTTAATATTGCAGAGCAAGCATGATGAACTTGATTGTCCAAGTTAAATCACTGCCATATTCAGTCCGTCCAGAAACAATCTAGTTAAAAATTATCACTGCCATATTCAGTCCGTCCAGAAACAATCTGGTTAAAAATTATGTTTCAATTAAAAAATTGAATTGCAATATTTGGTTAAAAATGAGCAGCATCTGGTGGAGCAGCATGATAGTAGACTGTTATGCCTTCATATCTTATCGTTAAATTGATTTTTTTGGTGCCCATTACAGCATTGAATTCGACAGGCTAAAGATTTTCCTGTGCGTCCGAAATTTTGCAGTGCTTTTTAATGTCATTGGTATTTCGCATGAAAAAACGTGTGAAGAACCTAACTATTGGACAAGCGACTTGTGTGGTAAGATTAAAATTTGTTTAGTTCAGATTTATTAGGTATCAATATGCTTGGTTTCATAGATTGAATAATATAAGTTAGGCTTGACCATAATACCAGAAGAAAATTCATAAATATGTGCAGCATGATCTTCATTAATCTAAGTCACTGTGTTCTGAATGTATCACTCAGAGCCGAAACAAATCTAGTCACTGATGGCTAACACAAATATAACTAGTATGAAGAATTTTTAAGAATTTGAGCAACTGCTTAGCGATAGGAAATCGTTGAATTTCAAATTAATCTTTGATTTAGAAACTTGAAAATATGCCAGACTGACCTGATATCATCTAAAAACTTGTTGCTTTGATCAACAGCAAAACAGCATTGAAGCATTGAAGCAGGTTCAGCTAAAGCAAATGCGAAGGGAGATTGCTCAACTTCTTCAGACTGGGCAAGCAAATGCGAAGGGAGATTGCTCAACTTCTTCAGACTGGGCAAGAAGCCACTGCCCGCAAAGCGCAACAGATCAACGGAGCGTGGGAGGAGCATGGCAGACTCCCACGCAGGCCAGCTCTTATGAAGAAGCGATCACCGCCCCTATGTTCGACAACGAACACATATCCAGCTGCCAGCTACCAACTTCAACGATGGGCTGCCAAATTCAACGATGGCCACCTCAACATGCATGCACACTAGTGAAATTTATAAAGTTCACTGATATCTCACGTCAACATTTAATGTTACCGAATTAATGCTAATGCAATCCTAGCATTAGTTCCCATGTTCAAACCATGTTCAAAAAATTGATTGAATCCATATCTATATCCTAAGTTTGGCAAGACCCTGGCCTCGATATGAGGCCAAATAAGATGGTGAAAATTCTTATTGGTCCAAATAACTGAAGAGATTTCTTATTGGTTTAAAAAAAGTGATTTTTGAAATATAAAGTTTCAAACTTAGGTTAATGAAATAGTGTTTTATGGATTCGCGTGTAGAACTAATAGTAACCGGCCAAAACCGATTACTATAGTCCCTGCCCTAATAACTACCTGTTCGTGGGAATAGGAATAAAATATTAAACGTTGTGTTGATGACTTTGAATCAACCAAAACCATTTGAGTAACATGGACTTTCATGTTCGTTTAGTGTGCTCAAGTCCACTTTCTCACGGTGCATGTCCTTTTTTTTCTCGAGTCTAACAAGTGAGAGAATATCCGTGAAGAGACAGAGAGAAAGAAAAGTAAAATTGGAAGTCATAAAGACGGGTGTAAGTATACGCAGGCATCTTTATCTAGATGGTTGATTAGCTACATCTTTATCTAGATAGTTGATTAGCTAAATATTTAGCAATAAAGATAGTTGATTAGCTAAATATTTAGCAATCAGAAAGATATAGGCTCCGAATAATTAATGACGCCGATATCCCTTTAATTGCCACATATTTCAAGAATCAACAATTCAGATAAACTCAGGGCTATACACCCACACTAAAGTTAAAAAATGATGAGCAACTTCATACGCTTGGGGTTTAGAATTTTAATTAGGTCTATCAGCACCACCAAATCCCTAATATTAAGAGCTCAGATAGTTTTATACAACCTTTATCGCAACAAAAAGAGCCTACATGTTGGAAATGCAAAACTAGTGGATGGAGTCGATGAATGAGAAATTTGAGGAGGATAAAAGAAAGTACCCATTCCATGAACAAGTTATCGAAATACAGTTGAAAGTATGACCAAAAGCTGGAGTGCAACGCGACTCTCTTGGAATGGCCATATCGAAACTGCATTTAGAAGTATCCATCCGTATCGAATTGTAACACGACTCTCTGCAATGGCCATATCGAATCCACATTTAGGAGTACGCACCCGTATCGAATTGTTTAGTCTGTGATTACTATTTATAATAATAATTTCTGAAATATAAGAAAGGATCGATTATTTATGTCACAGCACTTTTATAGTAGGGAGATGCAAAAGATTACATTTATCAAGTATAAGCAAAAATATGCATGCAAAAGATTCCATTGATTAATTATTTTTAAAAATATGCATGTATATTCTCCCTTTATAAGAAAATGTGTGCCCTCGTATTTTGGTATTCGCGGGAGATGTTTAGACTTACAAAAAACCAATCATCTTGATTTCTCTTATTTTAATTTCCATGTATAATGTGAATGTAAATGAATGGAGGTCCATCATCTGTGCGAACTCATTCTTCTTCTTCCTGTCCATGCTAACTTAAGAAAGCATTTATTGAATGTTATACCTATTACTCATTCTTCTTCCCATCCATGCTAATATAAAGATGATTCAGAAATATAAATTCTCAAAGAATCCTAATTCAAATAATATATTCACTTATATCAGTGTTTGAAAATATAATAGGACCAACCATGCTCCACCTGGCTAATGAACTGCTTTCTCAACCTTGGAGCCATAGGTAACCGTTATGTCAAGAAACAGATCAATACTCTTTATAATTTTACTCCTTAGACCCTATCAATGTTCTGCTAGATCAATGTCCTAAATTATTTTTATTCTTTTATTTGGTCCAGTATTTCTCTCTTACTAGAGCCTTTATTATTATATTTCTTTTCTTTCCCACAGTCCCCTTTCTGTTTCCATCACATAACTGTTCTCTCCTCTCATGCTAATTCTGTTGGGTATGAATCTTTTAGAAAGATGAGGGATTTTAGGTGTGACACCTATCACGTCAAAAATTATCCTTTCTTGGAATATAACTGATCCTTAACCAATTTCAAAATAGTTCTTGGAATATAACTGATCCTTAACCAATTTCAAAATAGTTCGGTAGACTGACTACTCACATGTTGGCTCCTCTTATATTTTCAAATAAACATTAAGTGGAATAAATAGCATTTCATTAAAATTTTCATCAATATGCCCAACTTTAATTTCAACCCAAGACTATTGTCCAAATGTAAATGTTTTCAAGAAAATAAAACAATAAAAGTATAATAGGAAATTAATTACATGAGAGGGTACCACACCTAAAGTGAATGAAACAAAAAATAAAATTGGTTTTATTGTTGTGACACTCATTTTCAAGGATCCTATGCATAGAAATATGGTCTATAGTCAAGGATGACAACTTCTAAGTCTCTCCTTGATCAGATATTTATCCAGGACCTTAATGATAGCTCAAATTTCAAAGTGTTCAAAAGACTATCGAGCTTAAGTGATCGGATAGATCTCGTCTTCCTGATTCTGGTGCCACAAACAGTTCGAAAAACTAATGCTGTATGAAAGAGTTATCGCAATTTGAAGAAGTCTAGTACACTGTAATTTCCAAGAGTAAATTGATTTTTGAAAAATATTAAAAGAAGAATATTCCAAGGAATATTGTATAAAATATTCCTTTTTGGCTGACCAATGAGTTGCTGACATGTGGCAAGCCAAGAGGCAGCCACATGGCCTTGGAATGGTATCGTAAAATTTTGTTGGGATCTGACAGAATCAAATTCGTGACCTCCGACAAGACAAACCAATGCGCTACCACCTCCACTACCGTTGTTTCTTAATAGGTAAGGGTCACATGTTATATTAAAGTTGTAGACATTACAGATTTGGGGATTAGGACCGCCAGCGGTCTTACCTGCTACCGGTCCCCATAACATTGTTCACATGCTCTCGTTTGCCATCAAACCACGCGGTTTGCATGTTGACCGCCAGCTCAACTGTTTATCCCCTAACTGCCGGTTGAAAGCCATCACATGCACTCGGTAGTTACAGCTAGTTTTGACGGTTAGTTTGGTGAAGCATTAAAAGAGGGTGGTTATGCCAAAATTAACAATAGTTAAGTGCCAGTTTGCCAAAATTAGTGAAGGATCTCTAGGGGAAACTACCTAAAATCATTCCAGGAGTAGTTTTCAACCTAAGAGAGTGAAACAAGAAGCTAGCTAGGCTAATTGGAGCTTTATAAAGCCAATGGAATAGTCTAGAGAAGCTGAAGAAGCCATCTTCAAGGAGAATTTCATCCAGGGAGATTTTGGAGCTTAGGGCTACCAGGGGTTGGAGGTAGTTGCAAGAGCTACTGGTATTCGTTCTCAACAAACAAATAGTCATTCCTGACTATGATGATCCTTCTAAATCCATTGCAGGGGTTTACCGAAGCATTTGGAGACTTCTAAAGGCAAAGATGCCATGGGGAATTTTGAGGCAGCCTAGTGCCAACCGTGGAGGAAGGTCTACTTTGGGTATGTAGTGCTCATTTTGAGAAAATTATCAGTCTATTGTTGATGTATGATATGTGCTGGAGACAGTAGAAGAGGTTTCAGTGACAGTTGAATAATTCTGAAGGATTTAGTTCCATCAAGAAGCTTAGGGAATCTTAGTGCACCGGTTGAAGGAATCAAGTCTAAGGGAGCTTAGATCTGTTTGCAGAGTGACGACAACCATAACATGGATATAGATGGATTTCTAAGCCCATTGGTTCAGATCAGTAACCTTTGGAGTTGAGTGTGGAACTTGTAAAAGAAACTTTTCCATAATCCCAAAGAGCCAAGTCAAGATGACAAAAGCTCAAGGAGATGTAGCCCACGATATTCGGGTAAACTCCTAGATTAAATTTGCTATTATGTGTTGATGTTATTTTCTGCATTATATGGCTATTATGTGTGTTTAATATTAGTAGAGACAAATGGGATTAAAGAAGTTAAGCAGTTATAAATAAGGAAAGACATACACCTGTTTCAAGTACTTAATTCTGTGATTGTCAGCATAAGCTAGATCATATATTTGTACGCTTCGGAGAGGGAGGTTCTTGTAAGAATAACAAGTTGTTAAACTCTCATTTCAAATCAGGTGGTATCATAGTAGGATGCTTGATTGACAGAGCAAAAGATTGCTTGTTTGAAAGGTGTTGAAATAGTCAAATTCTACTGTTTGATTGTTTGTAAACCAACTATTGTTTGAGTTTGCAAAGGTGAAGGGAAAGATACTGAAAAGCTAAGTTCAAGAGAGAACAAGAAGGAAGAAGGGCTGAAGGCATTCTCCTTACCCAAATGACCTCAAGGAAACCCTTGAAGCATAAGAGGATTTGTTTGCAAAAGGCTACTTGAATAAGATTTTGATTCTACTGCCATCTAGTTCAGAAATTTGTCATTAGTTCTTTGAAAGCTTTGTGAATTTTGTTGAAGGTATTTTGTTCTCTTTTATAATGACAACTTCTACAAGTGAGTTTTTCAAATCCTCCTCTTTCAAAAGATTCTTTGATGAAGACATGAGGCAAGACATGTTTACCATGATGGATATGATAAGAGAAATGAGCACCAAACTTCGAGAGCAATTGAATTCCATAAAGGAAGAGAAGCTATTGCTTTATGAAAAAATACAGGAAATGGAGAGTCAACTTCATATTGCAAATATGAATCTAGGAAGGATTCACGAGTTGGAGACATAGCTCCTTGTTGCCAAAGAGGCCTTAGTCAAGTATCAACTTGAAGAAGAGGTAAACAATTCTAGCTTGTCTTCAGTTTCCTCTAAGAATGTTTATGTTGGTTCTTTTGAAAAACATACAAGAGGCATAGGGTCCAAGTTGATGTCAAAAGTGGGCTATGAAGGAAAAGGATTAGGCAAACATGCACAGGGCATTGTTGAGCCAATAATGGTTGAGGACAAGCCTAAGTATTTGGGTCTTGGCTATAGAAAATCTTATGGAGAAATTTCCAAAGAAATCATGAAGGAAATTGAAATGGTTCCTAGTTGGAGCTTCATTTTAGGTTCCCTACCTCAAGTTTGTAAAGATTGTATTCTTGGGGAATGCAATAGTTTGAAATATACTTTGCAAGAATAAGTTGATCATAAGAATGCACTCGAACAAGAGAGTTGTGAAAGCTCTAAAAGCATTGAAGATATTGATGGTGTTCCAAAGGGAGCCACTTCTTCATTTGATTCACCTCCTCATGAAGGTAAGAAAGGTAAAAGAGAAAGGTACAAATTTGACTTCAATCACACTTCTTTTGATTATGTTAAGCAAAATAAATTTCCACATAAGCATTGGAAAATAATTGCATGTTCCTTTTGTGGTTTGGTTAACCATAGCGTTTCTAGATGTTGGAAGAGAATGGCTGCATACAAGAAAATTTTGAGGGAAAGGAGGCAAGAAGACAAAGGTCCAGTGGACAAGGAAAATTATGTTGCCAAGAGGATGAAGATGTGTTGTACTTATGGCCATAAGAAAGGACATATTATTGAAATAGGTTTGAATTTGAATCCAACAATGCTTCCACGAAATTTGAAGAAAGTGAGAAAAGAGTATGGTAAGAATGGAAAGGAGATTTCCATAATTGATGTGTTTCAGGATGATCCACATGTTGATATCAATGTACAGTTAATGGAAGCACCTTTGGTGTGGATTGGTAAGAAATGGCTAGAGTTCTTATCCAATTAAAGTTACATGTCTTTTGATTTGAAACATTTCTTTGCTAATGGAATGAAAGTTGCAGGATGGAAAAGTTGAGTATGTTGACACACTTTATTGTAGCAAAATTATATTCATTTCAACTTTGAAAGTACATGTACATGTGATCGAGGATCTTGTACTTATGATTGTGCTTAAGAGAAAGTTGAAGAATGAAATACATGCATAAAAATGATATGTATGAACACAGGGATGTTAATGATCTCCTTGTATTTAAACATGTATGTAATTGACTTCATGGAAAGCAATCGACCATCATATTATTTTGTTTATACATCCATGTAATTTCATGTTGACCTAGAAGAGTTGATTTGGTCTCCAAAATTGTAAAAGGGACATAATGATGAAGTGTTTCATCTTTGTAAAAGAATCATTAAAATTGCTTTTTGTACATGCTTAAAGGGTCAAATGTTTGAAAAGGCATGATTTTTGTCGACTTGTGACTTAGTCAATCATTTGTACAGAAGATGTAAAGACATGAGATGATTCACATGATGTGAAATTTGTTTCTTTTGATGGAGCAAGAATTTATGTCGTCAATTTGTTTACTTGTATTTTGACAAGATGTCAGAAGAATATTTGCAGTAGCAAAGGTTGCCATGGAAGTGGCTTGGAAGCAATGTTCAACTACCTTCTGTAAATTTTGAATGAGTTCAGGGAAGATAGTTCTTAATAGGAGGACAAGCGCATCCAGGAAGGGAAGTGTCGACTACCTTCGAGTTTTGGTTCAAAGGCACTAGCCATGCAAGCAAGTGTATGGAGGCTAAAAGAAGAGGGTATTGTACTCTCGTCTACTATTCAGACCAGTGTATCAGTCTTTTTGGGTCGAGAAGATTCTCAATGGGGAGGAGTGATCAGATATTGATCTAGGACCTTAATGATAGCTCAAATTTCAAAGTGTTTGAAAGAGTGTCGAACCTGAGTGAATAGATAGATATCCTCTTCCTGATTCCTGAGCCATGAACGGTTTGAAAAACCAACACTGTATGAAGTAGTTATCACAATTTGAAAAATTACAGTAAACTGTAATTTCCAAGAATAAATTGATTTTTGGGAAATATTAAAAAAAGAATATTCGAAGGAATATTTCTTGCAATATTCCCAAAATATTCCTTTTTGGCTGACCAATCAGGTGCTGACATATGGCAAGCCCAAAGTCCGCCACGTGGCCCTAGAATTGTATGATAAAATTTTGTTGGGGTCCGACGAAATCGAACCTGTGACCTCCGGCAAGACAAACCAATGTGCTACCACCTCCACTACCATTGTTTCTTAATAAGTAAGGGTCACATATTATATTAATTTTGTAGCCATTATGGATTTCAGGGTTAGGACTGCCAGTGGTTCCCATAACATTGTTCACATGCCATCGTTCGCATCAAACCATGTGGTTTGCGTGTTGACCGCCAGCTCAATTGTTTATCCCCTAACTATCAGTTGAAACCCATGACATGTGTGTCGACAGTTAGAGTTAGTTCCGATGGTTAGTTTCGAAAAGCACTGAAAAAGGGCGGCTAGGCCAAAATTAACTACACTTAAGTGCCAGTTTTCCAAAACTAGTGGAGGATCTCTAGGGGAAACTGCCTAAAGGCACTCCAGGAGCAGTTTTTGACCTAAGAGAGTGAAATAGGGGCTGGTTAGGCTAATTGGAGCCTTCTGAAGCCAATGAAAGAGTCTGGAGGAGCTAAAGAATCCATCTTCAAGGAGATTTTCATCTAGGGAGATTTTGGAGCTTAGGGCCACCAAGGGTTGGAGGCAGTTGCAGGAGCTACCAGTATTCATTCTCATCGAACCAAAAATAATTCCTGACTGTAATGAGTGTTTTGAATCTATTGTAGGGGTTTACAGAAGCATTTGGATACTTTTAAAGGCCGTGAAGCTACAGGGAAGTTTGAGGCAACCTAGTGCCAACCGTGGAGGAAGGCCTAGTTTAGGGATGCAATACTCATTTTCAGCAAATGATCAGTCTATTGTTGATGTATGATATGTGATGGAGATAGTAGAAAAGGTTTCAGTAACATTTGAAGAATTCTGAAGGATTTAGTGCCATCAAGAAGCTCGGGGAATCTTAGTGCACCGATTGAAGGAATCAAGTCCAAAGGAGCTTAGATCTATTTGCAGAGTGATGACAACCATGAGAGGGATATAGATGGTTTTCTAACACCATTGATTCAGATTAGTAACCTTTGTAGTTGAGTGTGGAACTTTTAAAAGAAACTTTTCCATAATTCCAAAGAGCCAAGTCAAGATGACAAAAGCTCAAGGAGACGTAACCCATGATATACGGGTGAACTCTTAGATTAAATTTACTGTTATGTGTTCATGTTTATTTGCTAGATTATATGGTTGTTATTTGTGTTTAATATGAGTAGAAACAAATGGAATTAAACTAGTTAAACAGTTAAATATAAACAAATACATACACCTGTTTCAAGTACATAATTCTGTGATTGTCAACATAAGCTAGATAATACATTTGTAAGATTTGGAGTTGGAGGTTCTTGTAATCATAACAAGTTGTTAAACCCTCATTTCAGATCACACCTAGCCTTAGCTCTTTCTTTATGCCTTTATAGCTATATGTTGATCTCATTTTTCAATATACTTCCATAAAACTTGGCTAAAATGGGGTTAATCATAATAATCCTATAATTAAATTGACTAATTTTATTCCCATTTTTTAAAATAGTGAGACTTTGAAGAACTACTTGACTACTAAATTAAAAAGCTTGAGTACATGAGTAATGAGGATAGGCCCTCCAATTTCTAAAATTTTACCATGATAGGCTTTAAAGTCCTTGGGTTTCCTCTTTCGAATCACTTAACCGCAAAAGTTTATGTATTTGTTTATGCATTTTGTAGAAAAACTTCATTCTCAATGGAACCTTTGGAATGTTGTCTAGGATATTAGGTGATTCATAAATATTTTAAAGGTAGGAATTTCAATAATAACAATTTTTTTTACAAGTTAGACCTTGCTTCCAAATGTCATTGGATTTGGTTTATGGAAGTGAAAAAGGTTATCTTTCTTTCTATTTATGTAGTATTTGTTTTTTTTTTTGAATTAGGGAATTTTATTTCTTTATCTTATCATATTTCAAGGACTTATTAGTGGTACCCCTAATCAATTTTCTGACAAGTTGACATTCATTATCGTACGAAGGGTTGGCAATTATGTTTTTGTTTTTTTATTTTTTTATTTTTGTTGGTCAAGTTGTCTATGTTCCTACAAGCTTGACATGTGGTTTGAAAAACCACGGCCCAAGGGAATCTCTTGAAATGTGGCTTGAGAAACCGCGGCCCAAGGGAATCTAAGCCATCAAATTCCCTTGGGGATCGCACCCTTCCTCAGCGACACTAGCTCTAAGCCGACTATAGTTTAGTGTGTCTCCTCCCTATAGGAAAGACACAACAACCTCTGTGAGGTTTGATCCTAGGTCGCTTTGCTAACAGTGACCACCCTAAACCAATTGTGCTTTTGGGACCTGACAATTAGGTTATCATTTTTACATAACACTTTAAAGGACAATTTTTTATGGAAGTAGAGAGGGTTGTCATATAGTTAAGATAGAGGTATTCAATATTATTCTTGTATTAGAGAGGATTTAGTTTAGTATTTAAGTCATTTAAGAAGAGATCGATTTTATTTTTATCAAAAAACAAGTGCGTTTTTTTATCTAAGTTCTCTTCAAAGGGATTTTATGCATGAAAAAGATTAGTTTATAGGGTTAAAGGTCTTTTATTAGAATCACAATAATGATTATTTAAAAGGCCAACATTTATTATTTTCATGTAGACAATGATATCTAATATCACAAAATCCGCAATAGTGATGTGCTTCACATAGATACAAGTCATATTGTGGTTCCCACCATTTCATTAAACCAGTAAAATGATTAAATCTTAATAATTATGTAACTTAATTAATTAGCTAAAACAATGTTCTCCTATAACTATAAATAAGTATGGTTGGATTCATTGTTTAAAATAATAATTTGATGAATTACATTTCTAATCTTAAAATTATTACCTATCTTATTTTAAACTTTAAAAAAATATTTTTAATCTTATTTTTTTTAAATTAATTAAAACACTTAATAGTAAATTGTAATCTAGCTAATACATTAATTTTACCTAATAATTATATTTTTCAAAAAAATAATGGATAACAATAATCACACATGTGATTACATCATGCCACTAATATGTAAACTCTCTTCCAAGTCAATTATATATATATCATTATATATATATATATTTATATATTATATAATATATATATATATTTAATTAATCAAATTTTGAAATATAAAATGCTAAAGATGGCCTAGTACGTCCACTGTACATTGTGTAATAGAATCCCACACCATATAATTAAAAGTTGATTGGAATAGAAGTCTAGTGAACGGAGAGAGTTCTCTTTGTTTGAGTGTAGTCTCCAGGTGCAGTACTCACCTGTGAGTTGTAACTCGTTCTTTTTCAATTCAAGTTGTTAGGTAAACTTGACTCGAGATAAAGTCAAAGTTGACGAAGTTAAATAGTGATGGTTTTGGGGCACATGGTATTGTGCACCCATAGTATTTTCCTATGGTATTATATGTAATGGAGCTTATAAAAGGCTGCAACCATTTCATTGTAATGAAAAGAGCTAGAGGTGAGTGGTGAATGCTCACTTGGCCTGATTGGCTAGGGTTTTGGCCAAGGATAATGAAATTTCATTATGATCGGGTTTTTCCCAAGATTTGGGGTTTTCCTAGATAAACATGTGCGTTTATGTGTTTATGGTTGCTGCTGGTTATTTCTTATATATATTCCTATCAGTAATTATTTATGTTATGCAGTAAATTTCTTAACAATTGGTAACAGAGCTTTTTTCATAGGGAATCGATAAGGGATATTTCCTGTATGTTCTATGCCGTGTTGAAAGATGGAGTAGGCGTGGGCTGCATGTTGGTCAGTAGAAGAAAATTGTTCATGCGGCTTCGAAAATTGTTCATTTTCTGCTATGTGAATCATGCGGCTTCGAAAATTGTTTGATTTTGCTACATAAGGCCACCGGTGTTGGAATCTACGAGGTTCTAGTCGGGCTCGCAGTTGAGCAGTTTGATAGAAGTTTTTAAGCAAATCAAATTGAGAGAAGATGGATGCAGCAGCAATAATCAAAAAAAAATTTAATGAAGTCAAAATTATTGCATGTAAATGGGCATACTACTGTAAGACTTGGTAAGGCATGTGTGCCCCTCGGTAATCACCAGTAAAGTCTAGGTTAGACCTAGGTGATAGGGGGGATGTCGGGTTAACAATACGCCAGGTAAAAACTCTGAGGGGGGTAAGAGCTAGAGTGAGTGGGATTGTCTCACTTCGCAAGTTTCGCTAGAGTTAGTCAAGGAACCCCAAGTCAAGTTGAAGGGGGGAATTGTTAAGTAAACTTGACTCGAGATAAAGTCAAAGTTGACCAAGTTAAATAGTGATGGTTTTGGGGCACATGGTATTGTGCACCCATAGTATTCTGCCTGTGGTATTATATGTAATGGAGCTTATAAAATGCTAGAAGGACTTCATTATAATGCAAGACCTGGAGGTGGGCAGTGAAGGCTCTCTTAGTCGGATTGGCCATGGTTTTGGACAATGCTAATAGGATCTTATTAGGTTTGGTTTTTCCCCGAGTTTGGGGTTTTCCGGATAAACATTTGCGTTTATGTGTTTATGGTTGCTGCTGGTTATTTTTATATTTATTCCTCTCAACAATTCTCTGTAATTAATTTGTGTTCTTGGCTAAATTTCTTAACACAAGTCTGATTTTTATCTTGGTATCAGAGCACAGAGTAGGGACAACCTTAATTTTTCTTCTCTTTAGGGATGCATCCTTGTACATAACTGTAGTGGCAGTGGAGTATACAAAAGATTCGTAGGATCAAGTGGACTACAGTAACACCTGTAGCATAGGTCTCAGATGACTGATCATCTCTAAGTGCAAGAAAGGGTTGGCGCGGGTTTGACGGGAACAGTCGCGCCATTTTTGAGCAGGAACAAAGAGTTGGCGCGGGTTTTTAAGGAACAGTCGTGCCACTTAGCGCGGTTTTAAGAGGGATTGTCGTGCCAACGCGCCGAAATGCTATTGGCGTCGAAAATCAAGCCTTAAGCACGCCAATTTCGTGACTCGCATCGATTTTGTTTCTGGCACGAGTCTTTCACTGTTGAGAAGCACCAGCCTCTTTCTCGTTGGAAGATCTACAAATTTTTCCTTTTTTTTGCAGATTAGTCGTGCCCAGTGGTGGCCTTGCCCAGTGGTGGCACTTTGAAGATTCACATCTGCTCAGTGGCAGCAGATCAGATTTTCCCGGTGGTGGCGCATTGGAGTTCCTGATCTGTTTGGTGGCAGCAGATCAGATTTCCCCAGTGGTGGTGCATTGGAGTTCCTGATCTGTTCGGTGGCAGCAGATCAGACTTGCCCGGTGGTGGCCCATTGAACGTACAATTTTTTTTTTCAGCAAAACAGAGGTTCAGATCTGGTATATGGTGTTTTTTTTGTGACCTGAAAGTGTTCAGTTGGATAGACTTATTCATCACAAGATCAGAAATTTTATCAGTCCAATATGAATAACAGTATAGAATTGTACCTCCACGAGTCTGGAAAACTCGATGGATCGAATTTCACCAACTGGAAATTCAAGATGCAGACTTTACTTGAAAGCGCAAATGCGTGGTCGATTGTTATAGGAAATGAGCTGAGACCAGGATCAACTGCACAAGAGAAAGATTGGGATAAAAGGGAGACAAAAGGGAAGGTCATATTGAATATGTCCGTCAAGGACAATGTTATCCCACATATTAGAGATTTTAAATCGTCCACTGACATTTGGACGACACTCAAAAACCTATACCAAACGCAGAATACAAACTATGTCGTGTCACTCAAAGGCAAGTTGTTTGCATTGAAGATGGAGGAGAATGAGTCCGCTGCTGGATTTATTGCTAGAGTGAAAGATCTGAAGGACAGATTGGGAGATATCAGAGAGAAAGTTTCCGATTCAAATCTGGTCACGATCACGTTGAACGGAATGACTGATGAATACTAGGTGTTCATCTAAGGCCTGTCAGTAAGGGAGAAATCCCCTGCATTTGAAGAGATGACAGGGATTCTGCTACAAGAAGAAGAGAGACGACAAAATTTGAAATCAAAGAGCAATGACCTTGCTCTAATGGCAAAAAGGAGACAGTATAGAGGGAAGCAGCATCAACAACCGCAGCAGCAGCAGCAAAAAGGTGCCAACACATTTCAGAAGAGACCGTTTAAAGGTATGTCTGCTAATAATTTTCCCATCAAGAAATGTTTTCACTGTGGAAAACCTGGTCATTAGATTAAAGATTGTTATAAGAGGCAGGCAGATGAAGGAAGAAACAAACAGAGAAAACATAAGAGTTACTTTGTTGAGGAAGAAGAAGACCATAGCCATGAACTTTGACTATTTATAGTCGATTGTGCTCTTTCAGCTTTAAAGGGAGATGAGGACGACATATGGTATGTCGACTCTGGCGCATCCTCACATATGACTGGTAAGAAGGAATGGTTTAAATTTCTTGAAGAAATTTCATGTGGGTCGAAAATCTATTTAGGAGATGACAGTGGATATGAGATCAAAGGATATGGTGACATTCTTGTAAAGTTACCTAGTGGTGACATTAGACATCTTAAAAATGTATTGTATGTTACAGGAATTAAGAAAAATTTGGTCTCTGTCTCAATGATTATTGATCAAGACATGCAAGTTCAATTCTTTAAGACTAACTATGTCATTAAGGTAGGCAGATGGAAACAGTTGCAACAGGAGTGCGCATGGGGAACCTGTATAGACTAGATGTGAAGAGTATGCTACAACAAGCAATGGTTGCAGCTGGATTGACAGTTGAAGGTCTCTGGCATCAGAGATTCGACCATCTTAATCTGCAAGACCTCATCTTACTTCAGACAAAGGTATGGTTGATGGACTCCTTGTTCTCCATAATGTTAAGTTGGACTGTGATGGATGTGAATTAGGGAGAATGCATAGAGAAGAGTTCCCTTTACATGTTAATAGAAAGGAAAGAGATATTTTAGAACTCGTGCATACAAACATCTGCGGACCTATGAAAACTAGGTCATTAGGAGGAGCATATTACTTTCTTTTATTTACAGATGATTGCACTAGCTTTTCATGGATATACTTTATGAGTAAAAAGAGTCAAGCCTTTCAGTATTTTAAAGAGTTTAAATCCATGGTAGAAAACCAAACAGGAAAAAGGATAAAATTTCTCCGCTCAGATCAAGGGGGAGAATACAGGTTGGGAGAGTTCATGGATTTCTGCAAGCAACATGGGATTGTGCAACAGTTTACAGTGCCCCGCACTCCACAGCAGAATGGAGTGGCATAATGGAAGAACAGAACTCTTGTGGAGTGCGCAAGGAGCATGCTTCAAGGTAAGCATCTATCAAATGGTCTTTGGGTAGAAGCTATTAACACTGTTGTGTATTTAAAGAATAGGAGTCCTACTAGATGTTTAGGCTTCAAAACCCCTTTTGAAGCATTGTTTGGATTTAAACCAGTAGTAAGTCACTTAAGAATATTTGGGTCAAAATCGTATGCTCATATGCATAAGGTAGATAGGAAGAAGTTAGATCCCAAAGCCCTGAAATGTATATTTGTTGGATATGGCACTGAGTTCAAGGCATATAAGTTATATAATCCTGTGACTCACAAGGTTTTTGCAAGTAGAGATGTCATATTTCATGAACAGGTTGAAGAAGGAAAGGAGGATTCTAACAGTGATTGCCACATTCCATTGCTAATAGAAGAAAACAGTGAGAAAGATGAAGAGCAGGAGCAGAAACAAGAAGAAGAAGTAACAAATAATGTAATAAATGATCATGCAAGCCCAGAAAACATTGAAATAGACAGAGTTGAGGTAATTCCCCTACCAAGGAGATCAGGTAGGAAGACTCGATTATCTTCTAGATTAAAAGACTATGCATTAATGTTAGAGATTGTAAACATTGTAGAACCTGCAAATTATGAGGAAGAAAGTAAATCTGATGCATGGAGGGCTGCAATGTATGAGGAAATAGAATCAATAAATAGAAACCATACTTGGGATTTGTTTGAATTGCCTGAAGGTAAAACCCCCATAGGATGTAAATGGTTGTATAAACCAAAAGTAAATGCAGATGGGAGTTTAGATAAACTTAAAGCGAGACTGGTAGCAAAGGGTTACTCACAACAAGAGGGAATAGATTTTGATGACACCTTTGCTCCTGTAGCCAAATTAAACACCATTAGAATGCTAATTTCCTTAGCAACAAAACACAAATGGAAACTACACCAGCTAGATGTTAAATCTGCATTTCTGAATGGTGACTTGAAAGAAGAAATTTATTTAGTACAGCCTGAAGGTTTTGTGAAAAAGGGACAAGAACATCTTGTGTGTAAATTGAAAAAGGCACTTTATGGTTTAAAACAGGCACCCAGGTCGTGGTATGAGAAAATTGATTTGTTTTTTGTACAACATGGCTGTCATAGGAGCTTGAACGATCCAAATCTGTATACCAAGTTTAATAAATAGAGGAAAATTATTTTGATTTCTTTGTATGTAGATGATATGATCATAACATGGAATGCTAACAATCTGATCAAAGAAATCAAACAGCAAATGTCACAAGTGTTTGAGATGAAAGATCTCAGAAACCTTCATTATTGCTTGGGATTGGAGGTATGGAAAGATTCTGGACAAACTTTTCTTACTCAATGGAAGTATGCCAGAAACTTGCTGGAAAGGTTCAGAATGGAGCAGTGCAGATCAGCAGCAACACCATTACAGCAGAATTTAAAGTTGAGCAGTGATGATGGTACTAAAGAGGTGGATGCCACTATGTACAGACAACTAGTTGGCAGTTTGATATATCTAACTACAAGTAGACCAAACTTGGCATATTCAATTAGTGTGTTGAGCCAGTTCATGTCAAAACCACTCGAAAGTCACTGGGTCGCAACAAAAAGTGTGTTCAGGTATCTTAGTGGTACTAGTAATTATGGCATTTTGTACACTGACACTTCTGATGTTATTCTAGTAGGTTTTTCAGATTCTGATTGGGCAGGTAACTTGGATGATCGAAGATCTATCACAGGTTACACATTCAACATTAGATCCGGGGTCATAGCATGGAGTAGCAAAAAGCAGAGCACTGTAGCTCTATCTTCATGTGAAGATGAGTACCAAGCATTGTGTGCAACCACATGTGAAGTTATCTGGTTGAGAAGACTTCTCAATGATGCAGGAGAGGAGCAGAAAGAATCAACTATTATCCAAACTGACAACCAGAGTACCATCAAGCTTGCATACAATCCCATCTTTCAGAAAAATACCAAGCATATCGATACTCAATTTCATTTTTTTCAAGAGAAACTACAGTCAAAAGAAATATGTGTTGAATATTGTAAAACTTGTGATAACATGGCTGATATTTTTACTAAGCCTCTTGGGCATGTAAAGTTTGAATTATTTAGAGGGATGTTAGGAGTTCAGGATAATCCTTTCTCCATTAACGGGGGGAGTTGAAAATAGTTAATATTATTTTGTATTAATGGAGAAATGCTTACACAAGCTGTAATGTATCTCCTTAGTTTAGGAGTTTGGTTGCAACTTACTATTGTACTTAATGATGTAATCTTTCATTCATGAAGGGTAGAGTGAACGAAGAGAGTTCTCTTTGTTTGAGTGCAGTCTCCATGTGTAGTACTCACCTGTGAGTTGTAACTCCTTTTCAATTCAAGTCTGATTTTTATCTAGTCTAACCTGTATCATTGAATTGACTGGTATCGAGTGGAAAACCATTGTTGTACGTTCCTTTTAAACTGTCTAGAGAAAGGCACCTGCGATATATTTTTCTATTAAAAGGAATTTAGGACACCAGTGATATTCATGATATAAAGAGAGGAAAGAATACCTTAAGAGAAGTCAGGTGGGCAAAGCATTGCAATAAAAAATTACGGAATAATATTTAATAAACTAAACTGACAAAAGAATATAGACACACTTTTTTACTCCCACAATGAATATCAAGTATCTATGGAAATTATCATAAGATACCTATTAGGCAGATCAAGGAAAGATTCAACTCGGATCAGTGATATCATCAATATAAATAATTATAATAAGGATAAAGGACCAAGACAACCAATATTTTTTAAATATTTTTTTAACTTGTCAAGGTATATATAAAATAATTATAATAAGGATAATGGACCAAAACAAAATGTAGTTTCTAAATAATTTTTTTATCTTGTCCATGTATATGTAAAAAAATATGATATAGAGAAATCTCGATTAACTCCAGATAAAAATCAGACTTGAATTGAAAAAGAAAGAGTTACAACTCACAGGTGAGTACTGCACCTGGAGACTGCACTCAAACAAAGATAACTCTCTCCATTCACTCTACCCTTCATGAATGCAAGATTACATCATTAAGTACAATAGGAAGTTGCAACCAAACTCCTAAACTCTAGGAACAAATCCTAAACTAAGGAGATATGTTACAACTTGTGTAACCATTTCTCCATTAATACAAAATAATATTAATTATTTTCAACTACTCCTATCTTGTAGTTAACTCTTAATATTGTGAAGTTCATTTTTGTAAATAGTTATTACAATAATTTTCAAATATATTTTAAAATACTGTAAAGGTTAGGTTTTGGACATTCGATCAATAGATTTATTAAAGTCAATGAAACAATAAGTACTATTGTGTTCATTGTAGCAATACTCTTTAGCAATGATTTTATGCACGGCATGGTGGTGGTGAATAGTTAAGAATGATAGATTCTAAATCATATGTGCCTTTTAACTCTTTTCTTGTGGCTTTCCAGCCACAAGTTGATCATATTTTCCAAAGTACTTCCATAAAACTTTGTTAAATCGAGACTAATCATAATGCTCCTATAATTATAGTGTCTACTTTTGTTCTTACTTTTAAAAATATGACCGTGAGGCTTTGAATCCAATGTGTAGGTAATAAATAATTAACTATTAATTTGAAGAGCTTCAATATACAAGGAATGAGGATAAGCCCTCTAATTTTTAAAATTTTAGCTTGCTGGTCATGCATGTCCTTAGTATTGAGTTTTGTGAGTCACTTAACCCAAAACTTTAAGTATTTTGCACAAATACTTCATTCTCCAAAGAAATGTTTGGAATGTTATCTAAGATATTAGGGGATTTATAAAGATTTTAAATGTGGAAATTCTAGTTTGTCAATAGAATTATATAAGTTTCTTTAGTTTTATAAGTCAATTTTTCCCTCCAAAGTCCCTGATCGGGGCGCAAAGTAGTTGGAGGCCCGCTTGGTTTTGATTGATATGACAAAGCATTTATTGGTTTGGGACCAGGGAAAATTTTAAGAACCACCCTAAATTTATATGTATAATAAATGGGCTAATCCCCATGATACATAGGAAAAATGGGAGGCGATTTTATCAATAATATAATATGTATATATAATTTTTTTGGCGAATCTCTCACCAAATTATATTATCTTGTACAGTGATGGAGAATATTTCACTGAATTATAAAATCTTGTAAGATCTTAGCAAATCTTTTATTGAATAACAAAACGTTGTGAAGTCTTGGCAAATGTTTTGTTAAAGTATGAAACCATATATGATAATAAGAAAACATATTCATTAAACTGTAATATACTAACATACATGTTTGGAAAAAAGAAACATAATTTTCTCTTCGTACAAACAATGTTCCATGTTTTAGTGCCCATGTTTGTCAAGGTTCTTACAATACACTCTTTCATATGCTTCTATTAGTTTTGATAATATTCCACAACAAAGTTCTTGTACGTTTTGATATTGACAACATACATGTTTGGAAAAAAGAAACATAATTTTCTCTTCCTACAAACAATGTTCCAAGTTTCAGTGGCCGCGTTTGTCAAGGTTCTTACAATACACTATTTCATATGCTTCTATTAGTTTTGATAATATTCCACAACAAAGTTCTTGTGGGTTTTGATATTGACAACGAGTTCTGTCAAGGTAGGAGAGATTAATATTTTCTCTACAACTTTTGTTAAGCTACCACTTTTTTCAAGTTATCAAATTTCTTTCTTATTCCATAGACTACAAATGTAAGATAAAAAAAAAACACATCAAGTTTGTTTACCCCAACACGCCAACAAGTAGCAAGCCCCAACTATATTATATAAGAAAGTATTAGGTATCCCAAAGGCTTGAAGGGGATCTACTTGAAAGAAGTGACCATTGTGAGAATCCCTCCAATCAACATATGAATATATAAATGTAGATTTATTATTATTTTAATTGGAAATCTTCAATTAAACAATAAAATTTAATTACGTCGCTCCCAATCTAAATTGCTTATTAGCATAATTCACTACCCTCATAGGTCTCGCATTTTTTAACAGTGTTGTAACCTGTATATTAATTTATTTTTTGTTGAACAATCTCCACCTTTTAGGAAAATATGGTGCAGTGGCTCCAACCCCTACAGATCATTAGCACAAACTAAGAATAGCACAGAAGATGAAAGGTTGTACAAACCAGCTTATTTTTCAAAAAACTAATCCAACATCAGTACCTAAACTTTCATGAAGACATCATATTGAGAATGTTTGAAAAATGGTGAGAAATCTTCTACGAGGGTGATGCGGAAAGAGTGATAAGGTTTCATTGTTTTGAATTTTTTTTGTTAAATTAGGAAAAGTTAAAAACCAATATTAATGGAGATATTGGTATTTTTTTAATGGATTTTGTGAAGTAACTAAATGTAGCTTTATCCATTCACCTTAATATGTTTTTACAATATAATTTCCTAAGTTTATTTAATATCTTCATTATCATAAAAACCAACCTATATCCATCTTAACTCCACATCTACCACTCTTAGGGGGATGAAATCTATTTAGCCCTCTTGAGCACTTGGTAGACTCAGAATTAAGATGGATCTAAGATGATAGAATTTCCCCTTTAAATAGTCTATGCTCACATGAATACCATGGTATTACCATGGGTCAATACCATTCGTAAACCTGGAGCTTAAAAATTACTATTAGTAATTTATAAAAATTAATAAAATTAATAATTGATTTTTATTTTATTTTTTATTTTAACCAAGTTAAATTTTTAACATACATTAAATTACAACATCCATTTTTACTCTTGATCCACCAAGCCCTGAGAGGGATCAAATATTTTTTCACTTTATCCTAGTTTGCAGATCACAATATGATCCACCAAGCCCCAAGAGGGATCAAATATTTTTTCACTCTATGCTAGTTTGCATATCAGGATATTTGATCCCTCTCGAGGCTTAGTAGATCCAGAGTAAAGATGGATCTATACTGGTTTAATTCCGCCATTTAAATAGGCTACATTCCACGTGAATACCATGGGTCAATACCATGTGCCATTTTTATTTTTATTAATACTAATATTAGGGTTAATAATGTTTTTTTGCATGGTACTAATAATAATTTAGCCCATGGTGTTTGGCCCATAGTATTTTACCCATAGG
>APFE030778099.1:590368-609989 GCA_000404065.3 Pinus taeda
GTAAGTATAAAAAGAGGTTTTATTTATTTACCATACCTCCACTTTATTTATATTTTTATTTGTTTACACCCTTGCATGTATATAAGGCGACTTATGGAGTAAATATAATTTTTTTTTTTTATTTACCATACCTCTCATTTATTTATATTTTTATTAATTTGCCATACCTCTTTCATAAATATGGTATTTGGCCCATGGGATTCACTTAAATAAAACCTATTCTTGAAAATTAGGGCGAATGGAAGGTTGTAACTCCTAATTTCAAGGGCTATATTTACCTTTTTCACCCTCTCCCTTAAAATAAGGTGGGCTATTTGAGGCGATTTGTAAAAATGTATTATGATACAAAATATTCGCCCACTAAAAATTTAAAACCCCTTAATTTCACCTAAGGGCAAACATTCGCCCCTAAAATTTTCCATGTTTGGGATGGTGGGTGGTACCCCCATTTCCTCACACATTTGTTCACTATGATAACATGAAGCATCGCAGATCGAAGGTTGGTAACCCTCGGAACCTATAGGTGGTGGAAGCGGAGGTGGAGTTAAGACCATCTCTCCAACGTATAAACTTGGGTCCTTAGCTTCTTAGGGAGCCTAAGTTTGATGTTTACAGGTCCAAGACGTCGGGAACACGAGAGGTATACCCAATTGTTTCCTATCTCTATTTGAGGTTGCAATATAAAGTCTAGTATGTTATAATGCTCTTTGTATCCTGGGTTGGGAGTTTCTACTCGTGATAAGATTGGTATCTAGAGGGGAAATGAAACAATGGTAAAATTAACAGTTTCTTTGAGTGGAAATATTTTCCTTCTCGAGTATGTAATGTCGATTTGTATCGTTTCTTGCAACATCCTTTCTTGCATGGGCATGTTTACTGGTTTCCAATTTTTTCTCGTGATGTTTCCTCTACATGTTGATAATTGGGTTCCCCATTTTAAGTTTGAATTGCCTGGTTAAGCCTTATGGAGAGTAAGGGTTCTCATAAATGATCAGGGTCAAGTATATGGACTCAAGGCTCAGGGGGGGGATGGGGGACATTCATTCTGGTGGTACCTCACACTCCGAGAGGGTTACTTTTTATGCATGCTTGCTGGCTCGGGTGGTGGAATTCTGAAGGGACGCAGTTCAATCCGATGTTTCAATTGTTTTTCCAGTAATAAATTAAGTTAATGCTTGTCTTTCGAGTGGTTCTATGTATAACTCATATTCCAAGTCTGCCTCCATTGTCTTCACTTCTAGGCTTTATAAAGTGGACTGGTTTTCTAGTGTAGGAAGGTGGGAGAGGGTGAAGAAAGGAGGCTTGACCTTGGCAAATATGGTGAAGTCCTAGGCTCGCGTTGGAGCCTAGGGTCGAGGCGGAAGAGGCCGCAAATACCAAGAAGGTGAAGGTAAATAAGTTGGTTTGTCTTCTACTAGGACTGTGTGGTAGAGGGGTTAGAAAATGAACTCAAAGATACTTCAGGCCATGGTTCAGGCATACTGTGAAGGGCACTGAGTGTAGGTGAAACAATTGATCGTGATCTGGGAGGTAGAGTTGAATTTAAAAGCAGAGCTTGAACTTCCAGCCAAATATTGGGGGATCTAGTCACGGACCCTAGGTCAACTTGCAGCCATCTAACCCTATTTAGACAATCTGTCCATCTCTACTAGTTAATGAAATGCATAGTGGCCAAAGAAATGATTGTGACTACCAACATGGTAGCATAAATTGAGGCCGATTCGGGCCTCTGAGACATTCAAAATGAGGGCCAACCCATTCAAATCCATTTGCAGAATCAGAACGCTCGTCTAGGCATCATTGAGCAACATATCCCATGTTTGCCACAATTTGAATTACCAGGATCAAGTGGTACAGATCTTTCTCTAGAGGAATCGTCAAATGATTAGTTGGCTGAAGTTATGCCTATCCATTTTTGTTTAATTTTGGTTGGATATGTCAAGTAACATTTATGTTTTCAGTGTTATGCTTATTAGTTGGTTTCTAGACTATTAGCCTTATAAGGCTTGGTTAAATAGACTCAAACTATTTATGTTTTGGATGGCTTATAATGCGATTTGGTGGCGAACAGACCTGGTTTCCCACTAGGTAGCTTGAGGCCAAAAAAAAACTTATATATTTGTAACATGCATGTTTATATATGAATGAATGAAATATGTTGCTAAGCTTACAAAAAAAAATCCTCCAAAATATTTTGGATCAAGCTTACATAGGTGCAAAAATTTCTCTTTCTTTTTATATATGTAGTATTTTTTATTTTTTCATTTTAATTAGGGATTTGTATATTTTATTTTATCAAATTGCAAGGACTTATTAGAGATAAGCCTAATGAATTTTCTAACAATTTTTCACTCATTATCACAAAAGGGTTGGCAATTCTATTTTTCTTTACACAACACTTGAAGGGACAATTTGTTTACGGAAGTAGAGAGGGTTGTCCTAAAATTATGATAGAGGTCTTAGACATTATTCATATGAGAGGGAATTTAGTTTAGTATTTAAACCCTCTATGAAAATATGAAGTTTTGTTTTGTCAAAAAAAAGTGTCTTTATTATCCAAGATTTCTTCAAGAAGGCTTTTATGTGTGACACAATTTAGAGTTTATAACGTTAAAGGTCTATGATTAGAGTCAGGATCATAGTCATTTTAAAGGTCAAAACTTACTATTTACTTAGATATAGTGATATATAACATTACACTATCCATAATAGTGATGATCTACCCATGAATAAAACTAGTCCGGTGTGATTTCCACCACTTCATTAAATAACTAAAAATTTGAGAAGAATCTTCCGCGAAAATCACATAGAGATAATTTTCTCGACAAGTTTCGAACCAACTAGTGTGGTTCATCATCAGGACAAGTTGAATGAGCAGATCTTGCTATGCATTATAAATAGATCGGGCAGAATATCCAGGTAACGACTAGAATCATGACAGCTCGATTTGACCGTGAAACGACTAGTTAGACCAAAAAAATTTATTCAAATCAGTTAATTCGATTATTAATTTTCTTATTAAAATAAACGTAAATTGACAATTTTATAAATATATATTAAAATAAGTGAGTTAATATACTATAATCATAAAATAATCGAGTAATTAAAAATAGATAATAGTTAGCTTTATTTTAAATAAATATAAGTTAATTATATTTTAAATAAAATATCAGTTAAAGGGAGATTTAAATCTTAGAGTAAATTAATTATAAATAAACGAGGTTATATAAATATTAGTTAGCTGTATAAGTTAAAAATAGAATATTCTATAAATAGTTAATTCTATTTTAAAACATAAGCTAAAAGGACATATAAATAAATAAATAAGCTTCATATTCATAGTCAAAGAGTATCTTGATAAAAATACTAGAGAATTACAATATTAATTAATAGTTTATTAAGGGTAAAATTAGTAATTAGTTAAAATAAATAAATAAATAGATAAAAAATTATTATTTTAATTGAAGAGCAAAGAGCTTGAATATATATATATTATATATAATATTTATTATTTATATATTATTTTAATCTAAGCATCAAAAGATGAAAAAAATAAATAAATAAATTTATTTAAATTTAAGAATCAAAGAGCTTGAATATATAAATATTAATAAATAAATAAAACTCAAGGGAGAAAATGATTAGGAGGAGAGGGCTGGGACCCAACAACTATTGATCTTCCAGCCATCCTCTCTATTGAGATTGTTCGGCCTTTTTTCAATCTCAAGGGCTTCCCTAAATTTCCGGTGATGGAATTGTGACACTCTAGCAATCACACTAGCTTCTTCGATGCATACATGGTGATTGGTTTCCTCCACATGCTCTACTAAAGCGAAAGACTTGGTTCTCATATGCTCGAGGTCCGCTGCGAGCTCACTAATCCTTTGGTTAATGGAGCGCCCAGTCTCACTGATATAGGGGGTCCCACATGAACAAGGAAGAATATAAACACATTTCATGTCCTTGATATTTCTAAGGTGATTAGTCTATTAAAACAAACACTTTATCTAACCATAAATAATCATAATTAAAATTATCACCTAAAATAATAATTTACTGAAAGGAATCGAGGATATTGTGATACAATTCGAGAAAATATTCACGATGGAGACAAGCGTTTCATTGACATATATCGGTAGGCAAAGTGTAGGAAGGAAAATTTACGCAAAACTTTTTAGATACAACTATAGTGACAAAAGCATAATGCATCTCGACAGTTTTTAAACTCCGAAATGAATACGAGGTACCTAGGAAATGTATTTTAAGATACATATAAAGCAAATAGATAGATATTCAATTGAGTGATGCTCTAATAACCATTGGTATATATGGAGAAAGTTATATGACCCTGGACATATGCTATCAACAAAAAAAACAAAGGTGGTGACACTTTCTGAATACTAAATAACTAACTGAAAGCCACTGGGAATAGGAATATAATATTAAATGTTGTGTTGTTGACAGTTGCCTGGAAGGCAAGGTAAGGATGAAATGCACTTGCAAAGGTATGATCAACCAAAACCATTGGAAGTAATGCATTTGTTTAATGTGGTCAAGTCCACGTTTTTTTCTCAAGTCTAACGAGTGAGAATATTCGTGCAGAGACAGAGAAAGAAACATAAAATTGGAAGTGATAGAGATGGGTATAAGTATACACCCACACTCTTGGAAGTGATAGACACTTGCGCCACCTCTCGGCGAAGAGGCATTGTTTTTTCTTGATTTCCTCGTGACCGAAGTAAAGAAATGATGAACAAATTCATACGCTTGGGGTTTGGAATTTTAATTAGGTCTCTTAGCACCACCAAATCCCTAATATTAAGATGTGTCTCAGTCCTCTATGGTCATAGATATGAGTTTATGTTTTCATAGATCATATCGAACCTATTTTTTCGCATTTGAGATGCTGGACTACAGTAAAATTTGCGCAGTACTTTTTAGTTACAACGAAACCCATGAAAGCATAATGCATCTGGGCACCTCTTAAACTCCAAAATGAATACCAGGTACCTATGAAAATTATCCTAAGATACATGTAAAGAAAATAGTGAAACATTCAAATGGAAAGTGATGCCCTGATAACCATTAGTATATGGAGAAAGTAAGATGACCCTGCACAAGAAAAGAAAAGGTGGTGAGACTTTCTGAATACTAAATAACTAACCGAATGTCCATGGGAATAGGAATAAAATATTAAACAATGTGTTGTTGACAGTTGCCAAGAAGGCAAGGGAGGGATGAAATGCATTTGCATAGGTATGATCAACCAAAACCATTTGAATAATATGTACTTTCTCATGCTACATGATGGTTTTTTCTCAAGTAACGAAACCACATTAGATCTTATTTGGACACATCACAAAGACACATCATTCGATCTGAAAATTGCAGAGGTATATCCACATGTATGAAGCAGTCAAAGGAGGTTTATATTTTTCATTACCCAACATATATGTTAGGCCATTAATCACAACGATCGTATGATGGCGTTAGTCGGCATAGAGCGACCAGAATTCAACAGGAGATTTATTGCACGTTCTAGAATTCATTGACAATGGGGAAAGCTCCCTGAAGAAGCCACCGCCCCATCTATCTCCAGAACTCTCTATCATGTATAAATACATGTTTAATCAATGAATGAAGCAAGGTTGTGAAGTTCCAAGATTCAAGTTGTGAGTTCTATGTTTGATTCTCTTCTCTCTGTGATATGGTATCAGAGCAGGTGTGAGGCTGAGTAAGTTGTTGTTATGTTCGAGTCTTCAATCTCTAATTTGGTGTCAGAGCCAAGGGTTTCAGCTTAGTGTGTGGTGGAGTTGTATGCTCATTGAGTTGGAAGACGTGTGTGTGGCTGCGTGTGGTGGAGCTGTGTGCTCATTGAGTTGGGAGATGTGTGCTCTATTGTTTGCACTGATTGGTGAGAGTTGTTTGGCACGGGAAGGTCACTGCAAGAGGTGTAGCATGGTGCTGTGAGTGTGGAGGAAATATTCTTTGTGTGTTGTGTTGTTTATCTACTGTGTTTTGAATCTAAAGAGTCTGCTGTAAAAGCTATTGATGTGTAATTGTAGTTTGGAGAAAAGCGCATGAGACAGATTTATTGTGGAGAGTTTCGGCTATGGAGAGAAAACCAATTATCGAGATTTTGTGGGTTGTTGTTGAGCTGACGATCTGTGGAGAGCGAGTCATGATTTGAATGCCTGTGGAGTTATCTCAGTGTGGTGGAGCGTTGTGCCACCCACCGTGGGGCACGTTTTCCTACTGATAGCATTGTTCCGAGCGCGAAGGAGCCTAGAGGTCGAGGAAGCGCGCAAAGGGTTGTGTGTCCTTGTTTAAGAAAAAAAATCCCTATGTGAAAAAGAACTAAGCTGTGTGAGCCTCTCTGTGAACAATCAACCAAGGAGTCTGGCGTGAAGTTGCTTGTTGTGTTGAGTCTGGCGTGAAAGTTATGTTGTGTTAAGTTCTACACTCAGGTGAGCTGCGAGAAGAAGAGTCTAGTTTGCATGGTGGCTGACGAAGATTACAGCCTGTGGAAGTGTATTGGGAGGTAGCCAGACTTCCAGAAGTGTCTCGTGTGTGTGAAGATTGGTGACGTTGTTTTGTGCCTACTGACCATCAGATTGGTCTACCACGGTGAAGAATTGGAGACTGCTACCGAGTCTTTTGTTTGTTGTAAGTTTTATTTGTGTGTGTATGGGTTTGAGTCAATCAACCTTAATTTGTTCATTCCCTAAATCATTTTCTTGAATCGCTAAAAGTGTTGAAGAACAAAAGTGTTAAGGAGCTGAGAGGATTATTGTGCCCGTTATCACTGTCGTGAACCTTAATGACTGAGAAATGTTAAAATGGGGCGCAGTGTGATTATGCCTAGTTGATGTTCTTGAGTGCGGTCATGTGGATGGTATAAGACTGTGTGAAAATTTCTATATTCGACAGTCTTTGAAAAGCAAGGAATAGTGGATTCCCCTGGAGTTGGAAGCACTTGTGACTATTAAGTAGACATTGTTGTGTTGAGTGATCACTATGTAAAGGCTTTGTTGAAGCTGCTGAGGGTTACAACCTTGTGGAGCTGTGGATGTGTGTGGTATTGTCTTAAATGGTTTTGAGGGCTCATAGAAAGTGTGTGTTGATTTTATACTTGGGTTACAGTGAGTGGCTGTCGAGCGCTTGACTAGGAAATCATGTTGGCTTATGAGGGCTTGATGGTGTGAAGGCCACGCAGAGTTTGGTGTGCTGAGGAGCTAAAGTTTGTTTTTGTTGCATATTTGACTCTATGGTAGAGTGATGGGTCAACAAAGGAGACAGTCTCGGAGAGAATTGAAACAAATGAAGAGAAAGAATGAAATGGAAATAGTTGCAGAAGAATATGAAATGCTTCAACCAACTGTAGATCTCAATCAGATAGAAGAATTTACTGATGTAATACTGAAACGATTAATGCCAATTCTGCGAATTTTCTCAGGTAAAAATTTTAACCTTTGGGCAATAAAAATGGAGGAATTGTCTGGTTCAATAAATTTATGGCAATTTGTTCAAGGAATTTCCATAAATTCCATTGATAAAAGTAAAGGTGCAATAGCATTGTTTCTCATCATATCAGCTTTCGATGAAAATACTTTGTCTAATATTTTGTATGAATTTGGTGAAATATGTGATGCAAAAAATATTTTGGGATATTCTTGAAATGAAATATAGTATGGAGAGTAGTGAGAAAGCTAAAGTTGATGAAGGAGTTGTTGCTAAAAGTGATTGTGTTGAAAGAATCATAGTTGGGATTAAGGCTGAAAGTATGTCTTTAGCTGACAATAAAGTAGTATGTGATATTAAGGAAACTCCCTGTGATGCAAAGATTTATGAAGTCAAATTTGATGACAATTATGTATCCCATGATGAGTGGTTAAATATGATGCATGAAAAGCATCTTATTGATGAGTTGTTATTTGGTGAGAAGCGTTTCCTACCTCCATACACAAATCAAATGCAGGACACCATGTTTGCAACAACAACAGAATTGATGGAAGAGGTTGAAGACATAAATCAACCAACTATGTCAGTAAAGAAAGATGAAGGAAGAAAAGCTCTTTCCAAAGAGCACGATGACAAAAATCAATATGGTTCTGTTTATGAATCTAACATTGTTTTTGAGTGAGCAGATATTGACAATCAGGAAGAAGCAACAAAACTTGAAGAAGTTACAAGCATTAAGGACAAGTATAAGTCTCAAGAACATGAAGCAATGTTGAATATAAAGAATATTAACCTGCAATCAAGAAAGGAGAAGCTCAATCTCTATCTTATGACAAGAAAGGTGAAAATGAAACTGCACCAGAAAAGGAAAAGGAACAAGCATGGACCCTTTAATAAGAAGGCAAAAATGAAATGTTTTGTTGTAAGCCTAGCTTAGACTTAGACCAGCATGCAAGTTAAATTTTAGGTCGTCGTGATTAAGGGGAGGTGTTAGACCATTAATCACAACGACCGTATGACGATGTTAGTCGGCGTAGAGCAGCCAGAATTCAACAGGAGATTTAATGCAGGTTCTAGAATTCATTGACAATGGGGAAAGCTTCCTTACGAAGCCACCGCCCCATCTATCTCTAGAACTTTCTCTGTCAAGTATAAATACATGTTTAATCAGTGAATGAAGCAAGGTTGTGAAGTTCCAAGTTTCAAGTTGTGAGTTCTATGTTTGAGTCTCCTCTCTCTGATAATATATTCTTCTTTAAGTATGGGGGATTACGCAGTGCATTATATTAGATATCATTTTGTGGAAAAACTCCACAGTTAAGCGTGCTTGAGCCAGAGGAGTTCTGGGATGGGTGACCTCCTGGGAAGTCCTGGTTACCGGGTACAAGCCCTGGAAGTGATGATTGATGCTATGTGATTCGTTTTCCACATTTCACTAGTTTCAATCCCACTTCTTCACCCCTGTGAGCATCACCTGATGCAATGAGTGCTAAGTGAACTATTCAAAAATCATGAGAAATTAGTCAGTTACGACTACCTCTCATGGAAATGGTCATACGTTTGAATGACTTACTTAACGCAGTTGAATCCCAAAATGATATCTAATATAATGCACTGCGTAATCCCCCATACTTAAATTCAAAAAGAGTCAAGGGATCTCTAACTTGAATGGTTCATGAGGCACAATACTTGCTAAGGTTTTGCAAATGGGGTAGCAAGCTAAGTGGGCTTGATTGTGGAAAAACTCCACAGTTAAGCGTGCTTGAGCCAGAGGAGTTCTGGGATGGGTGACCTCCTGGGAAGTCCTGGTTACCAGGTGCAAGCCCCGGAAGTGATGATTGATGCTATGTGATTCGTTCTCCACATTCACTAGTTTCAATCCCACTTCTTCACCCCTGTGAGCATCACCCGATGCAATGAGTGCTAAGTGAACTATTCAAAAATCATGAGAAATTAGTCAGTTACGACTACCTCTATGGAAATGGTCATACGTGAATGACTTACTTAACGCAGTTGAATCCCAAAATGATATCTAATATAATGCACTGCGTAATCCCCCATACTTAAATTCAAAAAGAGTCAAGGGATCTCTACTTGAATGGTTCATGAGGCACAATACTTGCTAAGGTTTTGCAAATGGGGTAGCAAGCTAAGTGGGCTTGATTGTGGGAAAAACTCCACAGTTAAGCGCGCTTCAGCCAGAGGAGTTCTGGGATGGGTGACCTCCTGGGAAGTCCTGGTTACCGGGTGCAAGCCCCGGAAGTGATGATTGATGCTATGTGATTCGTTCTCCGCATTTCACTAGTTTCAATCCCACTTCTTCACCCCTGTGAGCATCACCCGATGCAATGAGTGCTAAGTGAACTATTCAAAAATCATGAGAAATTAGTCAGTTACGACTACCTCTCATGGAAATGGTCATACGTTTGAATGACTTACTCATGGAAATGGTCATACGTTTGAATGACTTACTTAACGCAGTTGAATCCCAAAATGATATCTAATATATTCTTCTATTTAACTTTCATTTACCTAGGGTAGTTTGCATTTTGTTCAACTGAAGTTTTGAGGTTCTTTGGAGGCTAGGCACTGTAGAAACTCGTTGACTAGATCTAAAGATTGCAGAGACTCGTTGACCTGATCTAATCGAGATTTTGTCCTATTTTTGGCTCATTGACTTGGGCTAACTGCAGGGTTTGACTAAGGCCTTTGGCTGAAATCTTGATTAGTTCATTGTCTGAGATATTGACCAAATTCCGGCCCTTTTATCTAAGCTACCACAAGCCGAAATTTAGCCCTCTATTCCAGATTGTGTTTTCTACTAGCATTGACATTCATATCCTTCCTTTGACTGGATTTGAATTACATTTATTGAGGTCCGCATGTTTGGAATCTTGCTGTAATATTTTGATGTATTATTTATTAACATAATATCAAAGAAGATTGGTTGGTTTTTTTTCTCATGGGTTTTACCCTCATTGTGAGCCTAGTTTCAGCATCTTTTATCTCTACTTGTATTATTTACTATGTTCTCTATTGCTCTAATGTATAAAGTGAACCTATAAAGTGAACAGTTGAAATTTTTCATATATAGTTGCTTAATAATTGAAATAGTAGAAAAAAAAAATTGATTGTATCATTAAAAGTGGTTATCTATTTTGAAAAACTATATGAATATTGCTTATACTAATAAAATAAACATTGAGAAAACAATAATGGCTCTAGCATGTCGAATATCCTTGCAAATGTTAGAGGTAAAGTTCAATTTGTGCTTTCACTATTCTCCTAGCTCAGGTGGGGTTGGATAAAGTTCAATTCGTAGTTTCACTATTCGCCTAGCTCGGGTGGTTTGAATATAGAGTATTCTTTTTGCTCAAGGTTTAATGGTTATTGATGTTTTCTCTTTGCAGGAGGAAGAACTCAGGTATCCTGGTTCCTTCTACCACCAGACTTCGGGTTATTTTTGTTATTTGACCTCTGCCATGAAACCCCTATTTGACCGTTGAGCCAGTTTTCTTTTGAAAGAAAGATTAGTTTTCAGCCATGGAGAATGGTCTAGGTTCTTCCACCAGCAGGCTTTCACAAGTAATTATTTTTTTTTCTTTTTGTTAGGGTTTCTAACCATCTCTAGGTTTGCCTGCATCAATCCTTGTTTATTTATGTGAGCTTTTAGTCGTTGTGAAAATCCGGTTTATTCACTGTTTCTCTCTTTGGTTGCACAGGAATTTACATGGCTCTGTTGGTGACTTAATGGCTACTGGTTCAAGAGGTCAACGTTTTGTAATTTCTTACAGGTAATAATATATTTTCCTCGGCACAAACAAAAACCATTTAGAGTTTAATTATTAAAATTTTCGGTTGGTGTATATTTCATTACTAACCTTTCAATACTTTCCTCCTACAGGTTCGGTGTTTCGGTCTCATACCATTTTTTCTGAGACAAGATTCTCTGAGTTTTAGGTACCCTGTAATAATGTCCTTATTCTTACAGTTTGTAAATGGAATTAATTTATTTCCTAAGCATAATAATTTTTTACAGAGTCTGGGAGTCTCAACAATCATCAATATTCGTATTAATAAATCCATAAACAAAACAATCGTTTCCTTTCTCCCCAAGGGTTTGCAGAAAGTTCCTTTTTTATTTATGCTTTCTCATGTAATTTTTTCCTTATGGGAATGCAAGTTAGGGCAAGTATGGCATTATGGGAATTGAAAAGAAGTGCTTTCAGGTTTACATGCCCTGGTTTACTCCCAGTACCCTTTACGTTTTAAATTTGTTTTTCTTTCTCTCCCATTGCAGTGCCATTAATATAGGGTATTATTTTGGTTATAGCCAAAGCCATACTTGGCTACTTTGTTTCTATTTCTGAAGGATTTGTGTATAATTCCTAGTAGCTAAATTTGTAGCTCACCGACTTAAACCACCATGTTATATTCATGTATTATTTTTAACAAGTCTTCCTAGAACTATTCTTTTGAATTCTCGCACAGTTATTTCCTATTCACGAAAGACGTATAAGACAAAGCGACAAACTTGATGTATTTTAGGCATTCTACGTTCTAAAAAATTTATTTAGAATGTCGCAAATGTATCGTTCCATTTTAGTACCTTATTTTTTACTTTTATTCAATATCTTTGTGCATAAAGACTAATATGGGGTTTTTATTCATATTAAAATATGAAGGAATACATGCTTGCTGATACCACAATTTTTCTTAGCCCTATTTCATGAGAACTATCAAAAATTATACTCATGAACGGTCTGTTTAGTTTATTTACTTTTGTTTTCTTTATGATTATTTCTTCTTAGTTTTTATTTTTTATTATTATGTGCAGGGAAATACTAACCATGTATGTTTAGTCTTTTTCATTCGGAAAATCTAAGCATGTATGTTTAGTCTTTTTCATTGTGTGTATTAGTCTTTTTCATTCAACATATTTGTGTATTCTTTTGACATATATATAAGTTTTCTTTAAATCAATACTCAACTTAAAAGGACCCTTGATACATAGGGAATTTTAATGCATGATTCCTGAAAATTGAGTTATTTAATCAATTCTCTCAAAGGTTCATTAGGTATGGATGGCATGAGGTTAAGGAATTGTACAGAAGCCTCTTTCCAATGTTTTCCTTAAGCCAAGACTCAACCAAAAAAGGCTCTTGATACATAGGTAATTTTAATGCATGACTCCTGATTAAGTAGGGATTGCATGAAGATTAAAATTTCATCAAGAAAGCATTTATTGAATGATATTCCTATTACTCATTCTTCTTCCCGTGCATCCTAATGTAAAAATGATTCAGAAATATAAATTCCCAAAAGATCTTAATTCAAACAAGATATTCACTTATATCAGTGTTTGAAAATATAATAAGAACAATCATGCTCCACCTTGCCAATAAACTGCTTCCTCAACAATCCTCTTGGAGCTTGAGGAAACCCTTATGTCAAGAAATAGATCAATACTCTTTATAATTTTACTCCTTAGACCCTATCAATGTTTTGCTAGATCAATGTCCTAAATTATTTCTACTATTTTAGCTGGTCCAGTATTTTGCTTCCACTAGAGCCTCTATTATTATATTTAATTTCTTTCCCTCAATCCCCTTTCCTCTTTCCATCACATGACTGTTCTCTCCTCTCATGCTAATTCTCTTGGTAAGAATCTTTTAGAAAGATGATGGATTTTAAGTGTGACACCTATCGCATAAAAAATTATCCTTTCTTGGAATATAACTGATCCTTAACCAATTTCATGATAGTTGAGTAGACTCACTAACATTTTGGCTCCAGTTGTATTTTGAAATAAACATTAAGTGGAATAAATAACATTTTATTAAAATTGTCATCAATATGCCGAACTTTATTTTCAGCCCAAGACTATTGACTAAAAGTAAATGTTTTCAAGGAAATAAAACAATAAAAGTATAATAGGAAATTAATTAGATGAGAGGGTACCACACCTAAAGTGATTGAAACAAAAAATAAAATTGGTTTTATTGTTGTAACACTCATTTTAAAGGATTCTATGCATAGTAAGATGATCTATAGTCAAGCATGACAACTTCTAAGTTTGGCGTAGCCTTAGCTCTTTCTTTATGACTGTATAGCTATATCATAATCTCATTTTTCAATATACTTCCATAAAACTTGCTAAAATGAGGTTAATCATAATAATCCTATAATTAAATTGACTAATTTTATCCCCATTTTTTAAAATAGTGAGGCTTTGAAGAACTACTTGACTACTAAATTAAAGAGCTTGAGTACACGAGTAATGACAATAGGCCCTCTAATTTCTAAAATGTTACCTTGATAGGCTTCAATGTCCATAGGTTTCCTTTTTCGAATCACTTAACTGCAAAGTTTATGTATTTTGTAAAAAAACTTCATCCTCGATGGAAACCTTTGGAATGTTGTCTAAGATATTAGGCAATTCATCAATATTTTAAAAGTAGGAATTTCAATGATAACAATTTTTTTTACAAGTTAGAACTTGCTTCCAAATTTCTTTGGATTTGGTTTATGGAAGTGCAAAAACTTATCTTTCTTTCTATTTATGTAGTATTTGTATTTTTTTTTTAATTAATGAATTTTATTTCTTTATCTTATCATATTTCATGGACTTATTTGAGGTATTCCTAATGAATTTCTGACAAGTTGAAATTCATTATTTTTATTTTTTTATTTTTGTTAGAAAGCGCAGCCCAAGGGCACTAAGTTGAAATTCATTATTTTTATTTTTTTTCGAAACCGTGGCCAAAGGGCCCTAACCTCACTCTAGTTTAATATGTCGCCTCCCTATAGGACAAACACAGCAACCTCTGTGAGGTTTGATCCTAGGACGCTTTGCTAACAAGGCCCATCATGAACCAGTTGTGCTAGTGGGACCTGACAATTATTTTTTTTATTTTTACATAACACTTTAAGGGACAATTGTTTATGGAAGTAGAGAGGGTTGCATATAACTAAGATAGAGGTATTCAATATATTCTTATATTAGAGAAAATTTAATTTAATATTTGAGTCGTTTAAAAAGAGATTGATTTTACTTTTATCATAACGCAAGTGCCTTTTTTAAACTATGTTCTCTTCAAAGGGCATTTATACGTGACAAAGATGAGTTTATAGGGTTAAAGGTCTTTGATTGGAGTCATGATCATGTTTATTTAAAAGGTCAACATTTATTCTTTGCATGTACACAATGATATTTAATATCACAGAATCTACAATAGTGATGTGCTTGACATAGATATAGGTCATGTTGTGGTTCCCATTATTTCATTAGACCATTAAAACTGATTAAATCTTAATAATTTTCTAACTTAATTAATTAGCTGAAACAATATTCTCCTATAACCATAAATGAGTATGGTTGGATTCATTACTTAAAATAATAATTTGACGAATTACATTTCTACCATTAAAATTATTACATATCTTATTTTAAACCTTTATAAAATATTTTTAATCTTATTTTTTAAAAATAATTAAGAAACACTTAATAGTAAATTGTAATCTAGATAGTAACATTAATATTTAACCTAATTATTAATTTTTAAAAAACAATAAATTATAGAAATATGTAACTCTCTTCCAAGTCAACTTTTATATATATATAATTAATAAAAATTTTAAAATATAAAATGATAAAGCTGGCCTATTATACAGTGTGTAATAGAATCCAGCACCATATAATTAAAAGTTGATTGGAATAGAAGCCTAAGCCGTATCATTGAATTGACCGTTGTTGAACGTTCCTTTTAAACCGTCGAGAGAAGGGCACCTGCGATATATTTTTCTATTAAAAGGAATTTAGGACACCAATGATATTCGTGATACAAAAAAACGAAAGAATAACTTAAGTGAAGTCAGGCGGGCAAAGCGTTGCAATAAAAAATTACACAATAATATTGAATCAACTAAACTAACAAAAGCATATACACACACTTTTTTACTCCCACAATGAATATCAAGTATCTATGCAAATTATCATAAGATACCTATTTGGAAGATCGAGGAAAGATTCAACTCGGATCAGTGATATCATCAATATAAATAATTATAATAAGGATAATGGACCAAGGCAACCAGTATTTTTTAAATACTTTTTCGACTTGTCAATGTTTATATATATATAAGGATAATGGGCCAAAACAACATGTATTTTCTAAATAAATCTTTTAGCTTTTCCATGTATATGTAAAAAGAAATAGGATATAGAGAAATCTAGATGAACTCCTATTTTGTAGTTAACTCTTAATATTGTTAAGGTTATTTTTGTATAAACTTATTAAAATAATTTTCAAATATCTTTTAACAGTGTAAACATTAGTTTTTGGACATTTGGTCGATAGATTTTTTTAAAGTCAATGAAACAGCATATAATATTGGTTTTATTGTTGCAATATTTTTTAGCAATGATTCTATGCATGGCATGATGGTGGTCATAGTCAAGAATGATAGATTCTGAATCATGTGTGCTTTTAACTCTTTTTTTGTGGCTTTCTAGCCACACATGGATCATGTTTTTTAAAGTACTTCCATAAAACTTGGCTAAATCGGGGTTAATCATAATGGTCCTATAATTATAGTGTCTACTTTTATTCTTATTTTCAAAAATATGTACAGTGAGGCTTTGAATCCAATGTGTAGGTAATCACTAATTAACTACAAAATTGAAGAGCTTCAGTATATGAGGGATGACGATAAGCCCTCCAATTTCTAAAATTTTAGCTTGTTGGTCATGTGTGTCCTTAGTTTTGAGTTTTGTGAGTCACTTAGCCCGAAACTTTAAGTCCTTTGCAAAAATACTTCATTCTCCAAAAAAAATTTGGAATGTTATCTAAGATATTAGGGGATTCATAAATATTTTAAATGTGGAAATTCTAGTTTGTCAATAGAATTATATAAATTTCTTTAGTTTTACAAGTCAAATTTTGCCTCGAAAATCCCTTATCGGGGTGCGAAATAGTTGGAGGCCCACTTCGTTTTGATTGATATGACAAAGCATTTATTGGTTTGGGACGGTGGGTGGTATCCCCCATGCCCTCACACGCTTGTTCACTAAGATAACATGAAGCATCGCAGACCATGGAAAATCCATGACGTGAAGGTTGGTAACCCTCGGCACCTATAGGTGGTGGAAGTGGAGGTGGAGTTAAGACCATCTCTCCAGCGTATAAACTCGATTCCTTAGCTTCTTAGGGAGCCTAAGTTTGATGTTCACAAGGCCACAGTGTCAGGAACACGAGAGGTATACCCAATCGCTGCCTATCTCTATTCGAGGTTGGAATATAAAGTCTAGTATGTTATAGTGCTATCTTTGTATCCTCAGTTGGAAGTTTGTACTCGTGATAAGATTGGCATCTGGAGGGGCAATGAAACTTTAGTTAAATTAACAGTTTCTATGACTTCCAATATTGGTTTTCTTGACTATGTAATGTCAATTGTATCTTTTTTTCAACATCCTTTCTCGCATGGGCATGATTACTCGTTTCTGGTTTTTTTTCATGATTTTTCCTCTGCGTGTTGATAATTGGGTTCCCCTTTTTAAGTTTGAATTGTCTGGGCAAGCCTTGTGGGGAGTAAGGGTTCTGGTAAATGATCAGGGCCAAGTATATGGACTTAAGGCTCACAGGTGGATGGGGGACACCATTTTCATTCTGGTGGTACCTCACACTCCTAAAGGGTCATTGTTTATGCATGCTTGCTGGCTGGGGTGGTGGAATTCTTAAGGGATGTAGTGCAAAATGACGTTTAATTTTTTTCTAGGTCATACATAAAGTTAATGCTTCTCTTTCAACTGGTTCTATGGATAACTCATATTCCAAGTCCGCCTCCACTGTCTCCACTTCTGGGCTCTATAAAGTGGGGTGGTTTTCGAGAGCAAGAAGGTGGGAGAGGGTAAAGAAACAAGGCTTGACCTTGGTAGATATGGTGAAGTCTCAGTCTTGCATTGAAGCCTTGGGTCGAGGCGGAAGGGGCCGCAAACACCAAGAAGGAAAAGGTAAAGAAGTTGGTTCATCTTGTGGTCAGACTGTGTGGCAGACGGGTCGGAAAACAAACTCTAAGATTCTTCAAGCCACGGTTCAGGCATACTGCCAAGGGAACCAAGTGCACGTGAAACAATTGATCGCGACCTGGGAAGGAGAGTTCAATTTAAAAGCAGAGCTTGAACCGTGCACTGAAGATTGGGGGATCTCGTCACGGACCCTAGGTAAACTCGTTGCTATATCACCCTGTTTAGACAATTTGCCCATCTCTACTAGGTAATGAAATGCATAGTGGCCAAAGAAATAATTGTGACCAACAACATGATAACACAAAGTGAGGCGGAGTGGGGCCTTTGAGACATTCAAAAAGAGGCCTAGTTCATTCAACTCGATTTGCAGAATTAGAACGCTCATCTGTGCTGCATTGAGCGTCATATCCCATGTCTATGACAATTTGAATTTCTAGGATCAAGTGGTACAGATCTTGCTCTGATGGAACCATCAAATGATTAGTTGGTTGAAGTTACGCCTATTCATTTTTGTTTAATTTTGGTTGGATATGTCGGGTAACATTTATGTTTTCAGTGTTATGCTTATTAGTTGGTTTCTAGACTATCAAACTTATAAGGCTTGGATAAATAGACTCAAACTATTAATGTTTTGGATGGCTATAATGCGATTCAGTGGCGAACAGACCTGGTTTTCCACTGGGCAGGTTGAGGACACAAAAAACTTATATATTTGTAACATGCATGTTTATAGATGAACGAATGGAAGATACTTCTAAGCTTACAAAAACATAATCCTACAAAATATTTTTGGATCTAGCTTACATAGGTGCAAAACTTTCTCTTTCTTTTTATATATGTTGTCGGGTCCCTATAATACTAGTGATTACCACATTACTATTGTAGTTGTACCCCTTATTAATATTTTTGTGCCCCTATTACACCCATATTGTTATTACTGTGCCCCACAGAATCCCTCTATTGTTATTTTTGTGGCTTTATATTATTATTGTTAGGTCGGTTGGGTTATATTGTGACTCCTTAGACTCCTATATATAGAAAGGAGTTTTTCATTTATATCATCCAAGAATTTTTCATTTTATGTAATGTAAAGGAGGTTGCCCCCTCGAAGAGGCTGAATTCTAAGGCGTTTGATCTATCTTTTCTTCTTTTCTTGAGCTGGTTCATAACATTTGGTATCAGAGCTTTGGATTCTAGGGTTTCGCTACTCCAAACAGGTCATTGTGGCATTTTCGCAATAACTTTTTTTCTGTGATGTTTCAGAAGCTAAAAAAAAACCCATTTGAGAATACATTGCGCTGAATATCAGGCCTGAATTTCAGAGTGTTTTGCGCTATATTTGCGGAGATATGATATGATGAAGTTGGTCTTTTTGCAGACTCCTAAATTACATTCCAAATAGGTGACCTGGGGAAAATCATCATAACTTGTTCTCTGAGCATTGGATTGAAATTTCATAAGAAGGTGCAGAAAGAGGACTGACTTTAGTTTCTTGTATATAGTTTTTAGAGCCAAAAGACGAAACAGGGACTCGTGGCACATCGTAGAAGTTCGCCCTACTGAACTAGTCCATAATCAGGTCACTGTGGGAGATTTCGCATAACTATTTCTTGGAGAATCCAATTTGGATCACACTGGTGGCATTGGAAAGAGGACACAGAGGGATACTGCAAGTCACTGTTTCAGAACTGGATGATATGAAGGTACAGAGATACATCAGAGGCAATATCGAGCTCCTAAAAAGTGAAAAAAGGTGTGTAAATTCTTTTAAATTTTTGCTTAAGATTGGTTTGAAATTTATTTTGAAGGAATTCAAAGGGCATAATAGAGCATTATTATCGGTAACTAATTCCCTGAGGAAAGAAAATGCAAACACCTAGTAAAGAACCTGAAAGCTCTAGCATGACTCATGAGGAAGAGGAAGAAATGCTACATGATATATCAAAATTACAAGAACAAGTGCAACAAGTGTCACTTGCACAAAAAGCAACAGAATCTAAGATGGATGGTTTAACACAGATGTAGAAGCTAAGATGGATGGTTTAAAGAAAGGTGTAGAAGCTAAGATGGATTATTTAAAGAAGGGCGTAGAAGCTAAGATGGATGGCATGGAAGCTAAGATGAATGGCATGG
>APFE030778108.1:0-11111 GCA_000404065.3 Pinus taeda
ATATAAAACGCAGAAGACAAGCCAACGCAAGAGGACACAAGATATTGCGCGAGCCAGGGACAAACCCCACAATGTGTGGGGAAACCCTTTGATCAAATCTTCTTTTATCTTCAAAGTTCAGCAGAGAAAGAGAGAGAGAGTACATTTACAACAACAGTCAATACTTTGACTTATCTAAAGCATAGATCATCTTCTATAACGATGAGATCAGTTGAAGACATTCTGCTTCAACTGATTCTCCATCTCGTCCATTTGCTGTACCTTACAGTGTACTGCACCACGCTGTACTAATCATGATAGTCATCATACTGCCCATGATCTTATCATGCTTCATGTTGCTCATGCTGCCCATGATCTCATCATGCTTCAACACAATTATATTGCCAAATGTATATCATCGAGACGTATGAACATATGCCGAGACTATTAGATAACAGGTCTGAATATCCTTCGCTGTAATACCGAGGTCATGGCATGACTGTCTTACAGTTCCATCTCCATCCGAAGTTCTATAGCTACAGGAGTATGATGTCAACACTGCTCTTATTCATGCGAGCTTAGCCCAACACTGGAATGTCGAGATTGTCTGAACCTCATGTCACTGTTATGTCCCTGTTCATTGTTTATAACACGTCAAGGCTGCATTAGATACACAGTCATCCAGGATTGAGATCACTGCGTCATCAAATTCAGGTATGCCGAGATATATATATGTCTGCGTCCTCAACACATTTCCGAGAACCTTGTTGCTTCATCAATGCAGATACCCGAGTTACGCTTTGACTGAGGATACCCGAGTTTCGTTCACCCTGATCACACCTTACGTTTTGACTGCGGACTCAATGTGGATACCCGAGCGTAACAATTTCCCATGCGAACCCGTGCTGCAATATACCGAGACTGTTCTATTATCTCTCGACCCGTCTTTAATTGACCGAGCTCCAAGAACGCGTAGTCAACCCTTCATACGCATGAGCTATGCGGCTCACTTCCTGGAATGCGAGAGACTCCGTTCGTTTGATGCCCATTCCGAATGAAACCTCAACATTTTTATATGCGGATTATTCCTTTAAACGACGCGTCCATCCATGCGGCCGACTCTCCAAATAATACGCTCATGTCGGCTCCATTTATAATTATCTTTTATTTACATATACGTATTTCTTTATATTTTAATGGCCATTTCCATTATATATATAAGCCACGTATATTTTCCCACATATGATTTCCGCATGCCCATTAATGGAACCTCCATTCGTTCTCTCTCCACATGCATCATATTATTTTAATGGAACCTCCATTCGTTCTCTCTCCACAACGTATGTCGGTTCACCCATGCATGCCCTAGTTGCCAATTTAACAGAAGGCTAATACCCCAAGTAAGGGAATTAGGTCACAATAGTCACATTTGACAAATACCACATAGGGAAGGAGTGTGCTTGCTAAGATATGAGTTTGAGCGAAATTCATATATATATATATATAATTCGATGTTGAAGAAGTTGGTATTTCTATATTTTTATGTGTGAGAAGACACCAACATCTTCCTCTGGGCTCTTCTTTACCTATGTGTGTGTGTGTGTGAAGGCACCAACATCTTTCGCTTGGCTCTTCTTTAACTGCGTGTGTGTGTGTGTGTTCCATTAAGAAGTTGGTTACCTTGTATGTGTGTGTGTGCGCATTGAATACCCATATGTTACATGCAGTGAAATTGGTTCTATTGCATTTAGCAGCCCACCTCTTTTTAATCTTTGGGTTAGATGATTGCATTTTTCCTAAATCTAGAGTTGCTTGGTTTTACATATGATATCTAGTTTAGATACCTAGCTTGCTTTTGCATCCACTATTGTAGCATTATTTTAAATAGTAAAGATGATGACATTGATACTAGGCCAATGTAAATACATTAATTTTGATTGACATCGCCAACAAGGATACACGAGTATGTAAACCAACATAATGGACCTTGTTGAACTAGGGAGGATCAAACTTGTTTGAAGCTAGAATTCACAATCACTACTCGACTCTGTACCATTAATTGGCGCGAGGCTTAAGAAGGCTAATAATCCAAGAAAGGGATTAGGTCACAATAGTCACATCCGATAAACACCACATAGGGAAGGGGCATGCTTGCTAGGATATATATATATATATTCGATGTCGAAGAAGTTTGTACTTTTATATTTTTAGTGTGTGAAGGCACCAACATCTTCCACTTGGCTCTTCTTTAGCTATGTGTGTGTGTCCCATTAAGAAGTTGGTTACTTTGTGTAAGAGAGAGAAAAGACGCCAACATCTTCCAATTAGCTCTTCTCTAGCTACTAAAGTTCAATCTGTGTTTTTATTACAATTAAGGAAAATGGTACACATGGTGAAACACTTTTTCCGCTTGTAATATATATCTCGTGGAAACCCATTGGGAATTTCCCCTCATTCCAAGGATGATTCCCATGGTAAACAAGATTCTTTTGGGTTCAAATCTAGGTGTCAATCAACAATTGGCTCATGAAGGGAGCAAGCATATCATAAAGTAGGATTTAAATTGGAGTGGGGGAGGACAACAACATTCCTTTCAACCATTTGAGCTACATACTTATAGAGAAAGACACATCACATAAAATAAACAAACATACCTTGATCCATTTGAACCCAAAATTGTAAAAAGTACTTGAAAAGCATTTTGTCTCTATTTCCATTAATATATTTGAGATATTAGAGATATTAGTAGAATTGAATGTATATTTATTCTAAATAAACCCTAATGAATACCTAGACATCTAGACAAGCCATTAATGGATGGGATCAAGGTTAGACTAATTATGGAACATAAATCTACGTTGTTTGCAAATGTCTTAATGGTATTCCCACTAAGAGGAGTGATGTGCTCTTAAAACCCGGGGTAGAAGAGATCTATTTGTACCTACAATGATGGGCAACATTATTAATGAAGATAAAAAAATTGGTTTGTGATCTCTAATTATTAAAAAGTAAATAGCTAATGAAAGAAAGATAAAAGAAATTAAAAGAAAAGAAAAGAAGCTAGCATAGTTTCATGTTAATTGTGGTCTATTTTAATCTTGTGTTTGTATTTTTTTAATCTCTCTTGTGTATCTCAATCTTGTGTTTGTATTTTTTTAATCTCTCTTGTGTATCTCATTCGATGCTTAATAAATCCAAAGCTAAAGATATGTTTATAGAAGTTAGCTTATCTAATGCATAGGGCACAAGGAAGTATGATGTGATGTAGGTGATAATTTGAACTAAGTTTTTCATAGCATAACATTATAGCATATACTCCTTTGCAAGAGGTGCCATTGTGATTACATGAAAAGTCATTTGTTAAAGAAATGAGAAAGGAGTGACAAAAGGAAAGGGAAACATGTTGCATTTGATTTGTATATAAGTTGATTGGGTTGTAGTAGGTTGGTGAGAGTTTAGTATTGCTAATTTGGATTTAAGTCTTTGTGCAATTCTTAATAGTTTTAAGTGATAGTGTAGAGTTTTGATCCCTTGATTTAGAACTAAACTCCTAAGGCAAGGAGGTAGTGAGTCCCAAAACAAATGTAATTGCTACGAAATGGGTAGTGTAAAAAAATCATGGTTGTGTTGAGACACAATTTTGAAAGTTCTTGCATCGCTACACCAATAAACAATAATGAGAAAGGGTTGCATATCCAAGGGTTGGAATGCACCTTTTTTTTTATATATATATTTCCCCTGAAGAAATCACACCTAGAGTAACTCTCAAACATACATCGTCTTGCTCGGGATTGGACCATGAGACTTGTGGGGACCAAACCTCATCACCTAACTGTTGAACCACATCCACATGACTAAAAGGGTTGGAATGTACTTATAATTCCTAAAAGATCAAGGAAGACATCTCTATATAATTGATAGAATAATGAGATTTAATTGTATTGATAATACATTGGGTGATTACCAATGATATGGATACCCCCTTTAATACAACTTTGTGATGAGTTCTTATGGGTGCAATTAACAATTATCAACTATTTGAAACTCATTTCGGAAGAAATTACATTGGTAGATTAAGGTTGACGTGTTTTGAACCAACTAGTGTGGTTCATCATCAGGACCACTGACAGGATTGCCAGAATCCTTAAGAAACACAACGTTCCTTCCACTTTCGACCCATAAACACCATAAGAAGTTCCTTAAAATCGGCAAAAGACCCTGTGGACCCCAAGGATATGAAAGATGTTTATGTCATCCCTTGCTCGTGTGGAACCTCGTACATTGGTGAAACAAGCCGATCCATTAATCAAAGGATTAAAGAACACGCTGCCAATATCAAGCATGGAAGGACACACTCTTTGGCCTTAGCAGAGCATGTTGAGAAGACTAAACATTAGATATGCATTGAGGAGGCTAAGGTCATTGCGAAGATTTCTCACTTTCATCACCGCAAATTTAGGGAAGCTATAGAATTGAGAGGAGGCCTAGTAATCTTAATAGGGACAACGGTTGGAAAATCAATCACGGTTGGATTCCGACAGTTTCCTCTTAGATCCCTTCTTTTCCTTTCTCTTTGTCCTCTTTCTTGATTTTCCTTTACTCTTATTTCCCCTCTTCTTCCTCTTTTTTAAAACCTTGAATAACTATAATAAAACAATAAATAATTAAAATCAAAACAATATTTATTTTTAAATTAAATTATAACCATGATAATTATTTTTCTTGTTTTTCTTTATAACCAATTTATTTTATTATTTTTTATGTATCTTCCTTTTCACTTAAATTATTATATTATTTTGTTTTGAATACTTAAAAATAAATATAATATAATAATTAAATAAATAAAATTTAATTAAACATATATTATTTATTTATAATTTTAATTTACAAACCATATAAGATTAGTTTTTATGAACTAATTTAATTATTTTAATATTATTTTTATTTCCTTTTATTTATATTTTTTAAAATTTGACAAATATTTTAGGTTTGAATATCGCTTTATTCTAGAATTTTTATTAATAGCTTGTTGTATTATTATGTTAGAAATCTTAGGTTCAATGTTAGTTGTATTATATATGTATTGTAAAATATTATTACTTATTAATTATTATAAAAAAATAAAAAATATTATAATAATTTGCTTTTTTTTTTTCTATCCGATCAAAAAATTTCATTGTTTTAGCTGTTTTCTATATAGTTGTTGGAAGGTCTTGACTTTCGATTTAAGTTATTGCTATGATCTGTTTTTTCATCTTGTCCTGATGATGAACTACACTAGTGGGTTTGAAATGCATCGACCTTAATCTACCAATGTGATTTCTTCTGAAATGAGTTTCAAATATTCCAAATATAGATCACAGAAGCTTGAATTTGAATTATCAACTACTTTATGATGAGTCATTAATATGAACTGACAATTCTTAACTAATCTAGCAAAGAGCAATTAATAACTTGAACATTAGATTTATGAGTTATAAGCAAAATAACTCTTGTACAAAATATGTCGTGTAAAGTACATAACCACCATATTAGAGAACAATTAAAAGAGATAATTTGATTGTGAATATGCATATAATGGCACCACATGTTGGATCTTATGATATGTTCTCTGTTTATCTTTCCCTACATTTATGATGATTAAGTATGGTGAATTTATCTCAGAGCTCAACGTGTCTTGCCTTTGGGGTTTTCATGGTAAGCAGGTGCTCTTGTCTGGACGATGTCTTTTGGACATGGGGTGAATTGGTCTTGGTTTTGGTGTGGTATTAGGTTGTCCTGTACTTCCTGTTTCTTCTGATTCATTTTGTGTCTTAACCTGTTGGCTCATCTTACCCACTTCAACTTGAACTTGTTGGTGGTCTTCTTTCTTGACCAACTTTGATCGTATTGGCCCATGATGCCTCGACAATGCATGTGTAGCCATAGGGGGGGTGGTGGTGGGGGTCCACAAGGCCGACCACACGCCCAAGACACCCTTTCCATATTCCACTTCGCAACACCACCTAACATTCGTGAGAAAATTCGCCAACTTGAGACCTACACTTCTAATGATTGCTAAACATATTAAGACTTTGAGATTATGGAGGAGGTTGCTAATGGGGTTCTTGACCCTAGTCATACCAAGGGGAGATGGAATCAATACCTGAATTCCATCACCCTCCATTGGCAGATGAAAACTCTTTTGGGTGGAGTCCTAAAAGAGAAGCATGAAGATCGAAATGACATAATTTATTCCCTGAACAAGATCAAACAAGTGAAACAATATCAATGTTCATGCTTGGCTAGCTTTGATATTCATATGGCACACCTGGAAAGTCATCTCCAATGCAAGATTAAGCCCTTTTCTCCAGCTGGTACAAGCATAGAGGACCCTGCTCAAGTGACTTCTTCTGATTCCTCATCTTATGATATGTTTCTTTGTAGTTTTCTTGATTATCTATACAACTATGTTGAAGTTAGTTCTTATAAACTTGAACTCTTATTTTTTATACACTTGATTTTAAATTACGAGTCAAAAAATCTAGTTTCCCTTGTGGCAAATTGAGACAGATAATAGTTTGAACACTGATGATGGAAAAAATATAATCTAAACTCTTACGAAAATTCAAAACTAACTTAAAAAACAAAGTTATAATTCCATAAATACTTAGAATTAAAATAAATAATATTATAATATAATATAATATAATAGAGCATATAAATAGTATTCTATAGATATAATATGATGGAAAATATATCTAAACTTTTGAGAAAATACTTAAATTAATATAACATAATAATTATTAATATAATATAATTAATTGAAATATTTAGAATATATTTCAAGACATTAAACATAAATAAGGGGCTTGGAGTATGCGTTAAAACTCTTTTTTTCCGGCTAAGAGTTTGGAGGGAAAGGTTCATAGGCATCTTGAAAGTTCGTGCCTTTACAAACTAACAAGAGGTAATTGGAAATGGGGTGATTTAATGGGGTGATTTTCCTTAAATAATAGTGATAAATTAACCTTCATCATGCACAAACCTTTGGATGGTACTTCAAAATGAGTTGTTATTGTACACGTCTACCAAAACACTAGTGTCCCATGCCTTTATGGATTGTGTAGGAATTAGTACTAAAGGGTGATTTTTCCCGTTTTCTTTATCGTTGGAGGGTGAATTTGCTTGCTGGAATGGCACACTATACATGCCCTATGATTTTCAATCGTTGGAAGTAGATATGGACAGATTTGGCTTGTCGAATTGCTAACGATTCCTCGTTGAAAGGCAAGATTAGACCAACAAATTGATTCGTTATCAAGTAAGACACTGATGAAGATTGAATCCACATCGTGTTTGTTATTAGAGCCAACCACAAACCTTGATTGATGGCCTCCTGGAAGATAATTTCTCTTCCATTCTATTCTTGGTTCTTCAACATTATTTGCTGCGATGATTTTACTAATGACCGATCTAGATTAGTTTGTTGTGGTTGTTCCTTATTGACATCCCGCATCCTTTTTCTTGAATGGGCAAAGATATTTTTTGTCTGGTATTTTTGTTTTTCTTTCTTATTTTTAATCTTAATATTTCTTAATCGTTAGTTAATCATTTAAAATAAAGGTTATTACTATTTGAATTCCTAAACAAACAACATTTTTTAAAATAAAAAAATATTAGCGATGCCCCTTCTGTGGGGCTTCAATATAATGATGAAGATTAATTGGGTTCACTCAAGTAAAAGAAGCCAACAAGTGAAACCCAACCAAGTGAAATAGATTCAAAGTCACAAGATAATAAAACAATACATCAAATTGACTATTATCTATTAAATGGTTGTTTATAACAAAATTTCCTTGTAAAGTCTTGATGTACATAAGAATTCTATCCACTTAGACCAAAAAACCACAACACTTTTAACAATGGAGCTTTTTAGTGTAGTCTAAACATGCTATAATTTGGATGTTTTATGGTCATATTCTTCCAAACATTATGGCCCAAATATGACTACGAATTACTAGAATTGTAGATTTCAATTGTTGAGATTGCACAGTCTTGACGCAATATGGGATTTTGGTAGGTCTTTAATCCATTTTGCAATAAAAAATAAAAATTCAACAACAAAAAATTGCAATTCGTACAATTAGATTTCTGTGAGATTGATATGAAAGTCTAAGTCATGGAATGTTTAGATTTAGCCAAGCTCTTCATCTAAACCAAGAATGTAGACAACATATATTCATCATGTTCTAATACTCCCATCCTTATCTACCCAACTGAACATAATTGTTGAAAAATAATTAAACTATCATTGGTTATCAAACAACTAAGAGAACCAATAGACTTATTTTCTCAGGAATAATCAAGTCTCACAACACATAAAGATAGGATTATGTTATTCCAAACAAAGTTTTCCTCACCCTTTCCTCGATAGCACAATAAAATCAACCTTCTTTACTTTCTAGCTAATCCCTAACATATGGTAATTAGAAATTTGGCATTTTAAAGTTGAAGCTCAAACAAAACTAATCTTCAATAGATATTTCTCTTTCATGCATTTAGATGTTTGATTAGTTTCATAGAATTATCATAGCCATGGGATAATGAAAAAGGCCCAAACTCATTGTTGGCCCCCAATTTTGGCCATTTTTGCCTATCCTAAATCCATTCATTTACTACCATAATCCATCTTATTTCACTTACATGTGCTTAATTTTAGTCCTATTTTGTGTATTCAAGTAACTAAATTAAGTTTTTCAATTTTTAGAAATTTTTGTAAAAATTGGGTTTTAAGAGTAAATTTACACTGCATTAAAAATTTCCGTAATAGCTCCATTAAAGTCATATGTGCAGGAAACATGGGAGAGATATGAGTGCATATTTGGAAAGCTTGGGAACCACGGATGAAGGAATGCCTATTGGTTCAGTCAAACTGAGCAAACATAGGCCTGGTCAATGCTAATCAAACTTGACCCGTCATTCTTAAATCCCTAGTAAAAAGGGGCAGCTTTCTTATTTTGTGGGATTTTCCTAATTTTGTGAACTAGACTTGATGAGTTTAACCTCAATGGATGGATTAGGATAGATAAAAATGTTAGAGCCATTGTAGCAAATTTTGTTGATGAGTTGCTTATTTAAACTGAGTTTATGGACCATTCAAGTGTGTAATTTTGTATTGAGACTATTGGAGACTTTTGAGTTAATTTGAAGTATCAGTTTTATTGTTCTATTGATTTTCATGCTGTGAGTGTTTTTATCAAGTTAGCTATAGCTGAAGATTTTTTCAGGTGTACAAGGCAAGGTTGGAGGGCCCCCATAGCAAGCTAAATACACTTTGGTTAAATTTTGTATAAAATAACATAATTTTGATTCAATATTTCTTGTTTTAGTTTTATGATTTGGTTACTTAGATGTGTTATGATTTATGTATGGTTTTTGGATGGTTTTGGTTTAAAATCTAATTTGCGTATGAAAGGACAACCAAGGATTTAAGTTAAATTCTCTTTCTATCAAATTATGAATCATAACTAAAAATCATCCTTTTGCATTTCTTGAATTCCAATTTATGATTTGATGCAATGATAATGTTGTTGGAGTAGAACTGTGAGGAAGGACAACCAGGACCTCCTAAGTTAGGTACCTCTTCTCTTGCTTTCTACACATCACAAACTGCTGCTCTTTAGTTTCTCTTCTTGAAGACAATACTATGGGGAAGGAGAACTAGGACCTCCTAAGTTAGGAGCCTCTTCCTTCGCTTACTGCATCTTGAATCAAAGACTTTTTAGTTTTTTTTAAACTTAGAACTTATTTGTAATATGCATTTCCCTTAACCTTCGAATTTTGCCTTCCGAAATTGACTTGACCTGAAATCCATATACTTTGGACGTGCTTCCAAGTGTACAAACCTGGATTGACAAGTAAAACACTTGCGTTAGTTTACTTAGCAAATTGACCTAACACTCACTATTGAAATCTACCACCTTGGAACTTAATTAATCAAATAATCATTCAAATAAGTAGTATATATGTGGTGTCAAAGCCTTGGCTAACATGCCCTAGACCACCTAAGCTCATTGCTTCCTAGAAAAAATTCTAGAGTCTTCAAATTTAATATTTCACATAGTTGTTAGGGCTAAAGATCAACCATTTATTTTTGGTTGACTAATGACTCTAACAAAATATGGGTTATTTCAATGTGCATGATGACAAGATATCCTAGATGGGATAAAGAAAGTGAAAGTGAAGTTGGAAACGCGAGTGGCATATCCCAAAGTAAAAACAAAGAATTCTGTTACTAAACCCAAAGTAAATGAAGGAACCATAGCTACATACACTAACATTTCCTACAAGACTAGCCTTTCCATTTTTTTATGAATATAAAACACTCTTTAGGATGTACAAGATGTTGGAATATTTAACAATACAGAAAGTTTTGTGGGGGGGGGGGGGTTGTGGGTGTTGAACCACATTAACAATTTTTAACTTCAAAAACTTGTAAATGCATCCACAAATATATAACAAAGCACATAAATATACACATCATAGAGATTTTTATGTGGAAGCTCAAAGCGGGAAAAAACCACATAATGTTTTTCTTAATATATATAAAGAGTACATTCAAATTTCACAGCACCAACTAAAAGGAAGCACCAATTCCATGGTTTATCAACACTAACTAAAAAGAAGCACCAACTCCCTGGTTTGTCAGCACCAACTCCCTGGTTTATCAATACCAACTGAAAGGAAGCACCAATTCCCTAATTTATCAACACCAAAGCTTATACAAGAGTCAATATTAATCAAATAAAGTGAGCACTTAGTATCCCAAACATAGTCTTCTTAGCAATAAAGCTTCCCTAAGAAAATGATCCTTGAAATTGACCTCCATATCGGCAAAATTCGACCTCAACGGGTGCCAAACTAGGACTGAAACTTGGATTTTAATGCACTTAAACTCAACCCTCAAGCAGTTAGAAATTGGATTCTAGAACTCAATGACCTCTACAGGGTTTCAGCCTCCTCAACGGAGTGTAGGTTTTAACCTTGTACAAAAATTACCTGCATACGAATTCTAAAAGCATAAAATAAACAATGACGAGAGCATAAAACATAAAACAAATATACACATAGACTTTCCCCTGGATCCCAAA
>APFE030778111.1:0-28804 GCA_000404065.3 Pinus taeda
TATATGAGTGGATTTCTAATAGTAAACAAAATAATAATTGTAGACTTAAATTTGATTCTTAGAGATTGAACCCTATTTTGTGAGGCAAGCTTACAAAACGTCCAACCGGGGTCATGGGGTCTATAAACCATCCAGAATGCAGACCTCTGAATAATAGCCATGTTTTATGGACTCTTACCTGTGGGAGTCCACATTATTAAGGAATAATGTTCATAACCACAAGTTGGTTGAAGCTATAGATGTGCTTCAGGGATGTATTATTTCCTTGAGGATCTGTTTAAATTCTATGTCTTAAATATGTACCAACTAAAATAGTTAATATGCCTGGAATTTCAAAGGCTACAAATGTATATACCTATTCATTTGGTATAGGTCTAGAATATGTATGGAAAATCTTACATGATGTACACTGATTTTAGACCTAACATACGGTTCACAAGGGGTGCCATTTGGGGGCCTAGTTTCACTTGTAGAATGAGAGGTATACTAGAATCCTTATAGGTCTTCATATACCACTAATAGTGCACAGGGATCTTGGATTTTGGGCCCTTGAATGCATGCATAAATGTAGTTGTAAACGGGAGGAATATGCTTGTATGTGAGCCAAACTCACTTAATACTTATTTTGAATGTCATGCAGGTAACCTGCAAGCTCATAGGAATTCTATGATCTTTTAAATATATTTAATAAAAATATACTTTTTATTAAATTTAATTGAATGTGTGTCAAATTTATAAATTTAAAAATAATTTTTATAATACAAATTATTTTTAAATTAAAGACTTTTATTTATTTATTTATTCAAAATTATTTTATTTATTATATTTTAAAATTATTTTTGTGCGGAGAGGTTCTATACAATTCAATATGGGAGAGATGTTGTAACTTAACATTATATTGAAAAATAATAAAAGAATACTACAAATCGACAAACTAAAAATAGTAATAACAAAAGAATCTAATGTTAACCATATTTAAAATACTTCAATTTGCACCAAAATATTTTATATAGAGATATAAAGTAACCAAAAGTAAAAATACATAAATTACCTTTTAGTATAAGGAAGATATGTAATCTCTTCACTACTTACCTTTTAGTAAAAGAATTTCATTTATTTTTAGCACAAAGAAGAAATATACTTTCTTCACTGTTTAATATGGAGTTTATAGGGAATAATATTATTCATATTACATGATGTGTAATTCATTCTACATTCAATTTGGATATGATATTTAAAATAAAAGAATATTAATAACAAAAAATATTTTAATGTCAACCATAAGTAAAATATTTGAACGTGCATATCATATAACATAATTTTATATCTACTTTATAACTAGAAAAATAAAGTAATTTAAATTATTTTTTTCTTATATTTTCACTTTTCAGGTGTGTAACTTATTTCAAGAGAGAGAGAGAATTCTTATTCCATTCTCATTCAATGCCTAAGGGAGATTTATTACTCTTTCAATGTTTAATATGGATTTGATATGTAATATTTTAGAAAATATTAATAATAAAAATAACTAATTGTATGTATACATGAAAAGATATGAAGAGACATGTTTTAAAATTTTAATGTGGAGAACATGATTTATAATAAAATATTTCAATGTCAAACTACATATATATTATACCAGCCTAGATCCATCTTAATTTCGGATCTACCAAGCTCCTAGAGGGATCAAATATCTTTTCACTCTAAAAAATGTTTGCATCTGAAGAGATTTGATCCCTCTCGGAGCTTGGTAGATATGAAGTTAAGATGGATCTAGGTTGGTTATAATATAAATAATTTTAATTAAAATATTTTAATATTATTCAATCTAGATGTAAATTTGGAGTGCAAGTGTCCAAGTTGATATGACTGCTTCCTCCCTCATTCCAATTAATAATACCAACACTATGCCCATGAGCGGTGAAATGTTTTCTCTAAGGCACTTCGTGGTGTAAAGGTCTCCGGTTTGAAACTCCACGGGTAAAATTGCAACCATACTAAGAGCTGGTGTGGCTCATACCAGGTACAATTTTGATAGCTTAGATGCCCCTGGGTTGCCGTTAATCAAGCCATAGATTAAGCATTCCAGTCATAACTCACATAACCTAGCAAAAAAAAATAGTGTTTTTTTGTCGATAAAAAACTTTCATTAATTGTTCAAAAGTGTACAAAATACATCTTGATAGCTAGCTACTCTTCTCGCTTCACTCTGACTAGATTTGTTAGCAAAAAGAGCAATTCAAAAAAATATGAAATATTTCCAATTGTTACATGAATCCCAAAAACAAAATGGCCAAATCATCCAAAACACAAACAAAACCAAAATAAAACCAACAATTTTCATACAAGGGAGGAGGATTTAGGGTGTGACCGCCACTCAGTGCTATACGATGGCCATGCCCTTGATAAACATAATAATCAATTTGCACTAATATCGCCTCAATCTCATCCATCCATTCACTGTTGTGACGTTGACTACACCTTACTGAAGCTAGATGTCCCAAAATTTCTCCCTGGTTGTACTGAACATCATTTACATAGACTATAATTTCATTTCTATCATCGTATCTTTGTTGGTGCATAACATCATGAGTGGCCTGAATGTCCCTTAATTGGTTATCTATCAAGGCTAAATACCGGGGTTATTCCACATGGCTCAGAGAAGTGGCGCGTTCATGGGTTATCTCGCCCTCTGCATCCCCTCCCCCGCCCCCAACATCTACTCACTGTACATGTTCTTGCCACTCCCCATGTTGGCCATGAGGGTTGATGCCCTACTGAGCACCTCTCTTCTAGTGCAACATAGCTACCATTAACTGCTGGAAGTCTAGGCACCAGGGTTTTGAAACGTGGGAATGACGCCGCCCTGTCCAGGAGTACCAAAACACCACCCTACCCAACTTGACACAACTCTCCAAAAAATACCTTCTCACGAAAAAAGTAGCAACAACAAATGGCATAAGAGGCACTCCTTCCCACAGAAAGTAACGAGCCCAAGAGACTTGAGAGAAACATAAGTCCCCACATAGAGAAAAATTGAACAATAATTTCGTCACTATGCTAGCCCAAATATCCACCCCACCAATCCCCCTTACTTCCCAATTTCTATCTAAATAAACACTAAATGATTTCCTCTCTTGGTCAAAAAAAAATACCCTCACCTTCCCTATTTAGTATTCACATAAGAGCTCCATACAAACTCTTACAATCTAGACTCACCACTAGAAGACTACGGGGAGGATAAGCAATGCCCAATTTTATTGAATTGTCAGACATCAAGAACACACACTAAAATCACAATTGAAGGTCAAAGTGATAGAATTACCTAAGCATCGAAGAATTTGAAAATCTCAAGAACGATACTAACAACAAAAGGTCACTCAGAGTAAATGAATTCTGGAATCAGGAAAATAACGAAGGAAAATGGAGGATATGGAAGAAACTGGTTTATAGTGATAACTCCCCCTTGAAGGCCCAGGCGGAGGCTCTAATAGCCATCCTAGAATAGAGGAAGATTATGATATCACTACATTCATACCAGCTAAGATGGGGCAATAACAATGAAGACACCTTTAACCTCAAAGAGGCCAAGCGCATAGCCCTTGGGCTTGACTTTACACACCTTGAATGGGTATGGAAGGACCTATGAAAACACCAAAGCTGGATGAAAATCAAACTATTCATGTGGTTAGTGCAGCATAAAAAAAATTCTTACCTGGGAAAACCTTAGGAAATGAGGGGTATCTGGTCCATCTATATGTTATGTGAATCACAAGAAGAAACTATGGATCACCTTCTCAACCTCTGCCCATTCACATCCACATTGTGGAATTGAATTGCTGCAATATTCAGACAAATAGACAGGGACATGGGTAGCATTACCAACACCTTAAAGAAGTTGAGGAAAAATTTCTCTGATAATGAAACAGTTAACAAAGTTTGGGCTTTAGCTCCAAGCTTTAATCTGGGATGTTTGGAAAGAATGCAACAATAGAATATTCAAAAATAGGAAAGGTTCTTCCCAGAGCATCATGGCACAAATTTTAAGACAACTCAAGGAGATGGTAGGAACCATGATTAAAAACCGCCTTTGAGAATCACTCTACAGATAGTGATGTGTAGATACTACTATAGTTGGGTTTGCACGGACCTATCCCTTAGGGAAAAAACAAAAAGGCAAATCATATAATTGCCAATAAGGACTTTTGGCAACCTCCCCCTCAAAGTTTTTTGAAATGCAATATAGACAAGGCCTCAAAAGGAAACTCAGGCATGGTTGGTTATGGAGGAGTGATAAGGAATGAAATGGGTTGGATAGAAATCATCTTTCATAGTAATTTGGGGAAAGCCACTAAGAATATGGCAGAGCTCGTGGCCCTTGAGCAATGCTTAGAAATCCTGAGGGACCCAAGGTACTCGGGCGGGTGTCAATTGACACCACAAGGATCTACCTGTATTGGAATTATACTATAGATTGCCTTTTCATTAGCTATGTAGGGGGTTTGGTTAAAGTGTGTGTAGTTAGGAGAAAGAGCAACAATCTTATCAAATCGGCATGGCAAATAGCGAGGTGGTTATTAAGCCAAACAGACCCGAAATCAACTTTAACGGTTGCCTTATTAGACTACGGGTCCAGACGCATTGTTAAACATCAAGAAAATTACTCAGACTGGCATGATTCGCTTGCATCTAGTGGATTTTTGGCGGACTACATGCGTGAGGGTTATCAGCCAAATCAAACCAAAATTTTTTATAGAGCAGTCTTTAAATGCTTATAGGGTCTGATTCAAGAATTAAAGAGTGAGCTTGTCAGCGTTCCGATATTGTTCATGTCCGTCAGATCTCCGATGTCAGATCGAATGGTCTTGGTGCTCGATCATCCTTTGTGGTTTCAACGTCATGTTTTGTGGGCCTTGAGCCCAGTCAGTGGGCCTTAGGCTCGATTTCCTTGGATTTTTGTGGCTCACATCTCTTTTGTACATCTTGTAATATGTTTTAATTATCATTTTGAATAGAAGGTTCGACGCTTATTTCAGCAAAACAAAAAAGATAGAATTACCTAAGCATCGACTTTGATCCTTTCACAGATGAATGCACCAACATCATGCCTTGGTTGTGAAGGCCACCACTCATATCCCAAGTGAAATTCGAACACCTTACTACTAGACAAAACCAACCCTTGTTCCCTAAGTAACCCAAGGTCCTAGATAATGGTTTGGTATTCTATTGCGTGCAAAAACTAACATCTATAACCCAAACTAACACTATAGATGTACTTCTACTAGCAACAACTAACACTAGGAGAATAATAACCCAAACTCTTTCGAGAGACTTCCTATGCTGACCATCATGCCCATCATACTTGCCACTTAACACCTTCATCGTTGTTGCGTGTTAGGGTGGATATTGCTCTGAGTTGGCTTGTTTTCCAAATTGGTCTCCCCTAATGGGGTAATTTTTTTAATGTTAAATTAAATTGAATGTATCTAAACATTTATATATTTTAAAATTATTTTAGAATAAATTATTTAAAATTATTTTCATAATATAAATATTTTTATTAAATTTCAGGTATTATATTTAAAATTATTTTTATAATATAAATATTTTATTAAATAAAATTTGGAATTATTTTTATAATATAAATATTTTTAGTAAAGGAAACTTCATTTTAATGGAAATATTATTTTATTGCCCCAAAAGGTGCAAAGAGAGTTCCATAGGATTGTTAATTTGAAAAATTTGTATGAGAAACACATTTGTAAATACGTTATGCATTTTCAAAGGTAGCAAGGTCAACATTTGAATATGAAAAGTCATGCATTAGATCCCAGATTTATTTTGTTTCATAGCTTTAATTAAAACTAACTATTACCCACACCCCAATTGAAAACTATAAAAATCATATTTATAATTGTTTTAATGTATATACAATTTATTTTAACATAAAGCTATTATTTGGTGGTGTTATAAATTATTTTATTTTATGTGAAATAGTGTACCTTGTTCATTCTCTTTTTTTTTTTTTTCATCTTCTGACTTTCATAGTAGAATTTAAGTTTTGTATTATAATAAATATAACATGTATTTAAAAAAATATTTAAATATCATTTTTCTAAAACGTTTTACCCAACCTTTACCAAGCTTTCTTTTCATTATAATAATTAGCTAATTAACATAATCTATAATTTTTATTTAAGTCGAATAGAAATAATATTTTTAAATACTTTCATTGACTAGGCTTTGGTTATTGTTTAAATATGAATCCATATGAATAAAATTTGAATGATAAAGTAACTAAAAAAATATCTTTTTTAATTAAATTTGATCAACCCACTCAACTTTCCATCCAAGACTATATTTCATGCTTCTGGCGATGCTAGTAAAGATTGATTAATTAAGATTGATTCATTGAAACTTTCTATCATAATTTTCAGAGAGCATGTATGGCATGTTAATCCTTTTGAGCATGTATGACATGTTAATCCTTTCTTGCAACAAAGTATTTATCTGGCCAAATATCATAATTATAAAATATAATTATAAAACTTGAATGCATAAAGCTAACTACTCTATGTGGTTATAGTTAAAAAAAAGGTAAAAGTGTCTTCTTAAGAAATTATATTTATAGGTGCAAATTTAAAAGAGAGTTGCTTACATTATAAAAAATTTAGTAGAGCACTTTGTTAAAACAAATAACAAGAGTATGGAGTCCTATACACCAATTTGGTTTGGTGTCATGACTTCTCAATGACTTATCTTGTATTCCAATTTGGTTTAGTGTCTTGTCTTGACATGTCCATGAGATTATTATAAACCCAAATATCGTAAAATCTTAATTATATGAAACATGTTAATCTTATATTCCAATTTGGTTTGGTATGTGTTTTTCCAATGACCCCAAATATTATCGACATAGATACTGATTTAGCATGAACCAAGAGGGATCAAATTTCTTCACGTGCAAACATCTTTACAGTTTTTTTTTTTTACTTTTAATTATTTAACAACATATTCATCTTTCTTTAATTATAACATACATTATTTTTTATTTAGAACATAATTTTAAATTTAAATTTTATTTTAAAGGGGCACAAATGGATGGACAAATTTAGGCATCCCCTGTACTAATCTATAGAATGATCCTCTCGGTTCATAAAGTTTTATATAATGCACCAATTTGTTTTGGTATCTTCACTAACCTTATTATCAACCCAAACATTATAATTATATAATATCCCAAAAAAACATGATATTACAAAATGAAAAGAAATAGTAAAGTAACTTGCAAGGTTTTTTTGTTTGACACTTCTTCCCATTTGATTAAAAAAAAACCATTCTCAATTCAAAGTAAATCCATTTAAATTCATCCCCATATTAAAAAATGAAAACAAATATTACAAAATGAAAACAAATAGTAAAGTAACTTGCATTTTTTTTTGGGAGGAGTTAGTTGATGGAAGTGTGAATTGAGCTACAATCTTTAAACTACTTGCATTTTTTTTTGGGAGGAGTTAGTTGATGGAAGTGTGAATTGAGCTACAATCTTTAAACTACTTTAAAATGTTAATTTATATAAAATAGTTTTATAATTTTAAATAAAATGATTTCATTAATAAAAAAAAATTAAGGATAGTTATAAAATTTTAATAAAGATGTTTTCAAGATTGTAAATTTAAAATATGTAATTTATAAAATTAAATAATTTTTTCAAGATATTTATAATCGTAGTTTTGAATTGTGTAATTTGCAAAATCAAAAATGATTAATTTTTTTTGGGAAATCTAAATTCAATTATATATTTAAAACACATTTTAAATAAAATAAATACATTATTTTTCAAAACCACCAAAATATATATTGTATTATTCATCAAAAATACATCTTAAATAATAAAAAACTTACAATCCTCTTAAAAAAAATTATATCTCAAATTTCTAAAAATAATATTGTGTTCCTATTATATCTAATATTTAAAAATTAAATTAAAAAAAATAAAGAAAAAAAGGAAAGACAGGAAATTTTTTTGTTTGTTAAACTAGGCCATTGTTTAATACATGAGATTCCAATGAAGGATGACACACTTTATTTAAGCATTATACAATTAACATGTCTGGATGCTTCACCCTATTCCGGTGATGGATATGACTAATTTATGGCTCTGAGTTATCGAAGATTAAGGTTAGAGTTTGTTCTATACTCTACAAATTAGATTATGCGACAATGCTACAAGTATATACCTTGCCGTAGTCTCCTAAGCCAATTTTGTTATCCCTAGAGAAATTATTGGTGGCCATATTCAGTGTTTGAAATGAGAAAGCTCTGACATTTTTGAGTTTGACAGCGTCTTCGCTATGTCAACTAATTACTGCACCCCAAGAAGATGATGAAAAGCTAGCATAAATTAGTTTCCTCATTCCAATGCCAAATTATACAAGTAAAGGTAAAGCAGGTTCCCTAAGAATAGGTTTTCATGCCGAATGAGTTTGATAATTCAATGACCTTTTCTGTTTGAAATCATTAAAGCAAGTTCTCTAAGAATAGGTTATCATACTGAATGGGTTTGCTAATCAATGACCTTTTTTGTTTGAAATCATTACGCCAAAATCGTAGTTAGCATTTTTCCCAACAAAATGTTTATGATGTTGTTGTATAGAAGGTCTATTAATTGAAACTACTCGCTAACAGGTACTTCCATAATTGACAGAGTCCCATCTATATAATTATTGGAGAGAATCCTATTCCATTAGAAAAACGAATATCATTGAATGTTCAAGTTTGATCTTTGAACAATGTAACATTGATGATATTATAGAGAAAATATTAAATACACTCACACTAATTGAAGTTGTGGTGATCTAAAAACCTCAGAAGGAAGCTTCCCATTCAAATTACTATTTTCTATCACACTATAGAACAAGGCAAAGGGAATGGAAAAACCAGTTAGTTAGAAAAGATAGTAAAGCTTAGTTTATGTTGTATTTCAACCCGCTTGAACTTACATAGTTGTCAAATATTCGAGAGGAGATAACCAGGTGGGCACATCGGAGACCTCGAATAAAACTTTAGTGAGCTAAACTGTGAAGATACTACACACCTTTAGCAACATCCATTGCAATAGTGAGTCTCTTTGTCCAATTCAATGGATTCAGATTGTGCTTTTCCTAGTCAAACAAATGGTGGCTGAGAGGGCCTTGAGGCATGTATTCATAAATCAAAAGCCTTTCAATTCCCTCATTGTAGTACCCAAGAAATGCAATAAGGTGTCTATGACAAACCTTTTTAAGGACATCAATCTTGGCTTGGAATTCATATAATCCCTTACTACTCATAACCGCTGCCTCCATTCTCTTCACAACAATCTTAGTTCCAATCATGTAGCTCACCTTTGTAGACCACACCAAATCCCCCACGGGCCAGAACATTTTCCTCACTGAAATAATTTGTAACATTAGGAAGAACTTGGATTGAGATGATCATGTTACCAACTTCCACCACATGTACATCACTCGGCCCATGGTTCGTCCTGCTATGTGTATCGTTGGTCGTGGCCACAACATTATACCCCTTTACAATGATTTTCAACAATTCGGACTCTGAAGCAGAATGATGGGGATGAACAAATACAATATTGCATCTATGCACATGGCTTGATCTCAACAATCCTTTTTTGTAGAAGCAGAATCCCAAGCCAACAACTGCACTTAATCTAGCAAACCCACCTATAATAACACCCACTATAACGCCCAATGAGGAAGATGATCGGTTCTTGTCCTTCTTAGCATCCAAAATAGCTATAGGTGCAAGGATTTACATCTCACAAGCTTAACAAAGAGATTTAATAGATTTTTAGGTGGAGGAATTGACCCCGGCAAGCGTAACACAGGGTGTAACAAGAAGATGGTTAAATATATGCGGAACTATAATTGGACAGATGTCATGGCAATAATTTTACAAATGCCATGTACATATGAAAATGGTAGACGAAAAAGTGAGGTGTATTGATTCAAAAGAAAAGGATATCGGCCCAAAAATATATCTTTTGGGGCTTTTGGTTGGAATGGACAAAACAATTTTTAGTTCAATTTTGATCTTGTGTTTTTCATTATATATATGGATTGAACCACTTATATTGTGGAGAGTTTACAACTGAAAATTGTGATTCCAACAAAATAATTTAATATTATAAATTTTGGAGTTTTTTGAGGGAATAGAGAGACGCAATTCTTGATTATTTTTTTATTTTTTTATTATTTAACATTAGTTTTTAATTATGCAGTACTCTAATTATGAAGAGTTTATAGCTTAAATATACAATTCCAACCAATCCACAATTTCTACCCAAAAAAATATACATAGAAAAACTCTAAAACATGTACTAATATGTAAATACAATTATTATTACTCTTTTCTATATAAATACGATTATAAACAAGCAAAGAAGCAACAACTTATAAACAAATTCTGAACGCCTTTTCCATGGCCACAGGTATGGAAATAAACCTTTCTAAATAAAAAATCTTTTTCTTTAACACCAATTTGGCAATCCAAAGGAATATTTCCAAAATTCTTGGTTTTCAAAGGGATTCCCTTCCCTCAAAATATTTGGGAATCCCTCTAATAGATAAACCATTGCTCAAAAGAATTTGGGAACCCTTGATGAATAAGTTGCAGGACAAAGTCAGCAAATGGACCTTCAGAGCTCTAAATCATGCAAGCAGGTTGGTTCTCACTAAAGCTGTTTTGCAAGCCATCCCTATTTTCATGTTATCTGCCCTCCTAGCTCTGGAAGGAGTCCTTCAGCAACTGAGAAATATTCAAATAAAATTCCTTTGGGGAAAGGAGGAGAATAAGAAGAAATGGGCTTTAGTGTCTTGGGAGAAACATTGTAGACCCAAAGACTATGGAGGGCTTGGCCCTGATGATCAGGAAATACTCAGCAAGGCTTTAGGGGCCAAACTTTGGTCGCGTTGTGTTCATAATCCAAAGACTCTATGGGACAATATGTGGAAAGAAAAATATGCCATATCCTGGCAAACTATCGATCTCATAAGAATGTCAGGGAACATTAAGGGCTCACACATCTGGAACAAAGCCTAGGAAAAGAAAAGATTAGTTCAAGAAAATAGTTTCTAAGAAATCAGAGAAGGGAATCAAACCCTTTTTTGGGAAGATAAGTGGCAATAGGAACCAACACTGTTAAAAGAGAACTTCCTCGATCTCAAACATGAGACAGATTCACAAGGCTTAATTAAAGTAATGGACTTCTGGGATAACACTCATCTAATGGGGAAATAGAGAATCTGGAAGAATATTGATTGCAGTAATAATATCCACTTGAGAAATAAAGTAGAGGACCTAAAAAAAAAGGTGGAATAAAGGAAGATCTTCGTTTCTGAAGGGAAAGATCAACTAAGATGGGGCAACAATCAAGAGGGCACCTTTAATCTCAAAGAAGCCAAAGGCATTCTCCTGGAGCTAAATCCACAGGTTCTGGATAAAATCTGGTAGAAACTTTGGAGGCACCAGGGCTGGATGAAAATCAAACTCTTCATGTGGTTGGTTTACCATAGGAAAATACTGACTTGGGACAACATGATGAAGAGAGGTGTTCTAGGGCCTTCTAGGTGCCTTCTTTGTAGAGAGCAAGAAGAAACTATGGAACATTTTCTTAACAACTACTATTTCACCTCCTGGTTATGCGACATATTTGCTAAAATCTTTCAACAATCTGATAGGGATAGAGGAAGCACCTTCAATACACTCATTAGTTGGAGGGGAAATTTCTCAAATCATGAAATTCTCAACTCAGCATGGACCCTTATACCAAGCATTATTATATGGAATGTATGGAAGGAGAGGAATAAAAGAATATTCAAGGAGGAAAGAAATCCCCCATATTTACTGTTCAAGACTATTTTGAAACAACTTAAGGAGACTATAGGCTCCATAGTTTGTAGCCACCATAATAATCCTCCCTCAGATCTGGAAAGTAATATTCTTAAACAACTAGGGCTGCAGGAAATTACTCCTCAAGGTCTTAGTAGAAAGGTTACAGTAGGGGATAGGAAGCAAGATTTCTGGCATCCTCCCCCAGATGGATATCTAAAATTCAACATTGATGGGGTGGCTAAAGGAAATCCGGGAATGGTTGGGTATGGGGGAGTATTCAGGGATGCCAAAGGAAGTATTATCTACATTTTCCATTGTCATATTGGCACCGCCACTAATAACATGGCTGAACTCATGGCTTTGGAGAAATGCCTAGATTTTCTAAGTCAGGATAATTGCTGCAATGCGATAGTTGAAGCCGATTCAGACCTAGTTATTAACGCAATGAAAAGCATTAATAATGGATTAGCGCCAGAGAAAGTCTCCAAACACAGGAAGTTAATTAGGGTTTTCCATAGAATTCAAGATCACCTACAAAACTTGTGCACTTTCAGCTTCCAACATGTTTGCAGAAAGGCCAACAAGCTGGCTGACCTGTTAGCCAATCAGGGGGTCAGCAATATAGATGTCAATGTTTCGATAGGATGGTAGGAGTTGAGACAAAGAAGTTTAAAAACTCTCTGTAGTGAACAAGAGGAGGAAGATATTAGAGTGCTCAGACACAGAGTCTTAGAGGCAAGACCTTAATTTTGTGGCCTTCGCATGTGTTTTCAGATTCAAGCTTATAGGTCCTTGAGGAAGGGGCGACCACCGATGAGTGATAGATACCTTAGTTGCAGTAAGATTGTTAGCATTGTTCTTCAGGGAATGCATGTTTAGGATAGAAAGACGAGTAGACTTGGTAGGGATCCCCATTTCATCGGTAGCCAGAATCAACATTTTTTTTGGTCTCGGAGAGAAAAACCGCTTCTTGAGCAGTTTTTTGATGATCGCACAGCTTTAAAAGGGAACATGGTTTTAGAGATCCCATACATATTCCCACACATGGCGGAGGGAGGAATGGAGAACCACCCTTGATCGCACAATAAATTTTGGTTAACTCGGGCGATGTGATATTCTGGGCAACCGTTGGATCCTGCGGTTGGTTCAGCGGTCTAGATTGGTCGGGCGGTTTTGAGGAGTGACAAGTCAAATCTAGGTCGGCTTTGTTTTGCGTTATCTTCCAGGTCTCTTGGTTTAGGGGTTAGAATACAAGGCTCCATTCAAATATTCTCTTCAAGGGTCTATTGGAAGGAAGACCTCGCAGGCTTTACGATTTTTTGGGTGAAGTTTTTCGTTTATCTTCTGACCATCTTGGGTGAGGAGGACGACTTAGAGAGATTTCAGGTGGACCATATGTACAATGTTTATTCTACATTGCGGATCTGAAATCAGTTTAGTTGGGGGTTTATTTTTTTATCGGGTCCATTTTCAGAATCAAAGAATATACCCTTTTCTGCCACGATAGGATTCTCTACAGTTGGTTCTTTCCAATCAGTTTGGTGGGTTATGGCTTTAGTATGGTTTTTCTGATACTTATTGGGCCCTTGGTTGGCTCCCAAGATTTGAGTGGTTGGTTAATGTTTAACCCCCAGGACTCCTTGGGCAGTTGTTCTATATGTAACTTGTGTCTTTGTTTATAATGAAAAGAAGGTATGACTCTTGCTTTAGCAAAAAAAATAATGCTCTCATGAAAGATAATTTGTTTCATTGTAGTCTAAATAGACTATTTTTTTGCCCTACAAATTGTTGAAGATAATGGAGAATATCCTAGAATAGGTGGAGTTGGTTCACATAACCTTAGGATAAGAATTAGTTTCTATTTCTTAGGTTGCTGTTCTAACTTCCCTAAAACCATGTTTTCTATTTAATGTGTAATGTGGATGAACAATGAAGAGTGTTCTGCAGAGCCAGACTCTCCTGGTTCAGTCTCTCTTTCATAGAGTTGACCAGTGGTTTATTTTTATAAATACAAACATTACCATTTTTATCATGGTATCAGAGTGTCAGGGCTGAGGAGCCTATACGCTGGCTGGTGGGTGGTTCTTTGAACTGAGATCATCACAGTTTTAAGGCGGATAACTGCGACGATTCCAAAATCGTCGCTGGTTATGAATGTACCTCTGCGATGAGGGCACTGTAGCACCTTCGCGCATATTTTCAAACTTTTCTGTCGCAGATCGTCACAAGAAAGACATGTACAGTTGTGACGACGTTGCAAAAACAACAGGAACCTTTGTCATGATTGTGGAAGCCAATAACAAGGTTGTGGCTACGAGGGGAAGCCAAGAACAAAGCTGTAGCTATCAGAGAAGCTGCGTGGGGAAGCCAATAACAAGGCTATAGCTAACAATAGAAGGTTGTTTGGAGGCTGAGAAGGAAGCCACGGTGATCTGTGCATGTGTTGCGAGATCAAATAACATTGAAGAACAATGATCTGTCTCCGCCACAGATCTGGGGTAAATTCAACATCTTTTACCTATAGTTTTTTTTTTCTAAATCGCCAAGATGAAAAAAAATATTTTTGAAGCATGCATGGACGAGCATAACAAGCTTGATGGTTCCAATTATGAAAATTGGAAGTTCAAGATGCAGACTCTGCTAGAAGTGCAGAGTGCTTGGACGATTGTGAATGGGGATGAGCCAAGACCCGCGGCTGGCTCAGCATCAGTCCCAGATTGGGAGAAACGAGAAAGTAGAGCAAGGACAATGTTAAAGATGTTAGTGAAAGACTACATTATACCGCACATCAGAGAAGGTAAGTCAGCTAACGAGATCTGGGGAATTCTGAAGGGACTATATGAAATCAGGAATTCAAATCGTCTTATGTTCCTCAAGAGTAAGATCCTATCCATGAAGATGGAGGAGAATGAAACAATTGCTTCATTCATGAATCGTAGCAAGGATCAAGGATCTGAAAACCAAATTATCAGATATTGGTCATACAATGGACGATACAGATCTTGTAACCATTACAATGAATGGTGTCACTGATGATTACCAAATGTTCATCACTGGGATAAATGCCAGAGAAAAGATCCTACATTTTGAAGTGCTGACAGGTATACTGATGCAGGAAGAAGAGAGGAGATCGTCTCTGAAGCCCTAGAGTGCTGATCTTGCATTGATGGCGGAGAAGAACTTCTATAAAGGGAAAGGGGGTCCACAAAAACAAAACGGAGCAAGTTCACATAAACAACCAAACCTGACCCAAGGTATGCATCTGAATAAAAACTAGTCTGAAACTAAATGTTTTTATTGCAGAAAATTGGGTCATATTACCAGGGAGTGTAGGAAAAAGAAATATCATGAAGAACAATAGAAGTCGAAAAGACATGCAGGTCATCTCGCGAATGGTGATCAGGTGTAGAATTTAAGATTTTTCATGGCAGATTGCGATGAAAATTTTGATGCAGACATCTGGTATGTAGATTCGAGAGCGTAAACACACATGACAGGGAATAAGCATTGGCTAGAAGATTTTAAAGAAATCAACGAAGGCGCACAGATTTACCTAGGTGATGGCAGAAGTCATCAAATCAAAGGATGTGGGAAAGTTTCTGACATTCTACCTGATGGTAATATCAAACAAATTTATAATGTAATGTATGTGCCTGACATAACAAAGAACTTGATTTCTGTATATATGATTACAGATCAAGATTTGAAAGTTGAATTTTTTAAATCTAACTGCTACATTAAAGATCTGCTAAATGGTATGAAGACAATTTCTACAGGAATCCGAACAGGAGGTCTGTACAAGTTGGATGTGAGACCTGCACCAGTTTGAGCGTTGACAACAGCGAGTCTGACTACAGAAGAGCTTTGGCTTCAAAGATTAAGCCACATCAACTATAATTATTTGCTGTTATTACAAAGGAAGGAAATGGTAAGAGACCTTCCTATGCTAAAACAAGTACATAATTATTGTGATGTTTGTACTTTAGGAAAAATGCATAGAGAAGAATTCCCTATAAGAGGAGAAAAGAAACAAAGGGATATACTGGAGTTAGTGCACACAGATCTTTGTAGTCCCATGTAGACAAAATCATTAGGAGGTGCATTTTATTTTCTATTATTTATTGATGACTGTACAAAGTTTTCTTGGGTGTATTTCTTAAGTAAAAAGAGTCATACATTCAAATACTTTAAGCAGTTTAAAAATATGATTGAAAGACAAACATGGAAACAGATAAAAATTCTTCGTTCTGATCAAGGGGGAGAATACAGGAAGGATGAGCTTATAAGATATTGTGAAGATCATGGAATTCTGTAGCAGTTCACAGTACCCATACTCCACAGCAAAATGGAGTAACAGAAAGAAAGAATAGAACTCTAGTGGAATGTGCTAGAAGTATGCTGAAAGGTAAGAATCTTTCGAATGGTTTTTTGGCTGAAGTAGTGAATACTGTGGTTTATTTGAAAAATAGGAGTCCTACAAGAAGTCTTGAGTCTAAAACTCCTTTTAAAGCATTATATGGATATAAGCTTGCAGTAAAACACTTAAGAATATTTGGATGCAAAGCATTTGCCCACACACCAAAGGAAGATAGAAGAAAATTAGACTCAAAAGCCATCCAGTGTACTTTTATAGGGTATTGTTCATCATATAGAGCATATTGATTATTTAATCCCTCTACTCACAAGATCTTTATGAGTAGAGATGTTAAATTCCATGAGTAGGATAATGAAGAACCTGATGAGCACTATGATGGATGGGACATTATGTACTTTGAGGAAGAAGAAGCAGAGAAAAATCAGGGTCAGCAGTAAACAAAGGCAAAGGATGAACAAAAACAACATCAGCAACAACAGCAACAACAGCAAGAAGAAAAACTAAATGATGAACAACTAAGGTTTGAAACCACTACCCCACCACTCAGGAGATCGGGTAGGAAAGCTCAAATACCTGCAAGATATAGGGAAAATGCTTTTATAACTAGCATGATGAATGTGGTTGAACCGTCTAGTTATAAAGAAGCAAATGAAAATAGTGAATGGAAAATAGCCATGGAACAAGAATATAATTCAATAATTAGAAATAACACTTGGGAATTGGTTGAAGTTCCTAGAGGAAAACATACCATAGGTTGTCAATGGTTATATAAACTGAAAATTAATGCAGATGGAACTATAGAAAAATTGAAAGCTAGGTTGGTTACAAAGGGGTACACACAAAAAGAAGGGATAGACTATGAAGAAACCTTTGCCCCTATAGCTAAATTGAATACTATTAGAATGTTAATAGCTTTAGCTACTAAGAAACATTGGATGATGCACCAACTAGATGTAAAGCCTGCATTTTTGAATGGAGAACTGAAAGAAGATGTTTATCTAGAGCAACTGGAAGGGTTTGTCCAGAAAGGAAAAGAAAATTTAGTATGTAGGTTGAAGAAAGCACTTTATGGACTAAAACAAGCTCCCAGATCATGGTATGAGAAAATTGATTCATTTTTTCTACAAGCTGGCTATAATAGAAGTAAGAATGACCCTAATATTTACAGCATGAAAGATGAAAAAGGGTGCGTAGTGCTGATTTCATTATATGTACATGATTTGATAATTATAGGTGATGCTACATATCTAATTGATGAAATCAAGCAACATATGTCACAAATGTTTGAGATGAAGCATCTCGGTGAACTCAGATACTGTTTAGGTCTTGAGATTTGGAGAGATTCAGGTCAAACATTTTTGTCTCAAGCAAAGTATGTCAAAGGCCTATTAGAAAAGTTTAGAATGGATTAATGTAAGCTGACACCCGTACCATTGCAGCAGAACATCAAATTGTAGTGTGAGGATGGCTCAAAAGTGGCGGATGCAACACTTTGTAGACAACTATTTGGGAGTCTAATCTACCTAACCACCACTAGACTTGATTTAGCTTATGCAGTTAGTGTGTTAAGCCAATTTATGTCTAAGCCACTTGAAAGCCATTGGAATGCAATGAAGAATGTTTTGAGGTATCTACAAGGTACTGTAGAAGATGGAATTATTTACACTGACTCTTCTAATGTTAGATTGGCAGGATATGCAAATTCAGACTGGGCAAGAAATGTAGATGAGTATAGATCTATAACAGGTTATGCATTTAGCCTTGGATATGCTATGATCACATGGAGCAACAAGAAGCAGAACATAGTCTCCTTGTCCTCAGTGGAAGCAAAGTATCAAGCCATGTGTGCGGCAATGTGTGAGGCGGTTTGGTTGCGGAGACTTCTTGAGGATGTTGGGGAAGAACAGACAGTCGCAACAACAATCAGATGCGACAATCAAAGTTCAATCAAGCTAGCCAACAATCCGGTGTTTCATAAAAAAACTAAACATATTGATACTCAATTCCATTTTGTCAGGGAGAAAGTGCAATCTAAAGAAATTCATCTGGAATATTGCAGTACTTGTAATAATGTTGCGGACATTTTCACTAAGCCTCTTGGAAAAGTTAAGTTTCAAATGTTTAGGGAGATGTTAGGCATATATGTGAACCCATTCTCCATAATTAAGGGGGAGTGTTGAAGATAATGGAGAATATCCTAGAATAGGTAGAGTTGGTTCACGTAACCTTAGGATAGGAATTAGCTTCTATTTCTTAGGATGCTATTCTAACTTCCCTAAAACCATGTTTTCTATTTAATGCGTAATGTGGATGAACAATGAAGAGCGTTCCGCAGAGCCAGACTCTCTTGGTTCAAACTCTCTTTCGTGGAGCTGACCAGTGGGTTTTATTTTTATTAATACAAAATTACCATTTTTATCACAAATTAAGAAAATTCTGCCAATATTTTGATATATTCAGTCAATTCAGTTAGAAATTTTTGTACATTCGAATTATAATTGTTAAACTTTAAGATTTTGGGTGCCCCAGAGGTTTTTGATGGTGTTGAATCCATTTCAATTTTAAAAAAGTGATTTAAACACTGCTTTTGCAAGATTTGTTGAATTTTTTACTGAGAGTAGACTTGTCCATTTATTTCTACACAGCTGAGAAGAGGTATTTATGGCTCGGCCGCCTTGCAAACACAATCTCAAGAACCCAAAATATCGACCACAAGAAAATTAATGAGACAACAAAGGTCGAGATAAGAAATTTATGGCTGGGCTGCCTTGCAGACTCAATCTCAAGAACCCAAAATATCGACCACAAGAAAATTAATGAGACATGAAAGGTTGAGATAACAAAATGAATGAACTTGTTAGATCTAAGACTTTTGTGACCCATAATGTAGATATAAGTCTTTTTGTTTAATCACATTGTTAGGATTTGGTCGACATTTTGAACTACCTAATGTGGTTCATCCTCTGGACAAGATGAGAAATCAATCAATCTAAAGGAATAAATAGTATGGGTGCATCATTTCTCAGAGTTAGTGGTTGGTAAATTAGTTACAAAGGAAAGTAAAATATTATTTAAGAATTAGTGGTAAGGAGTTATCTGTTAAATTATTCTATATTTAGTTATAAACTAGTTGTTAGGTAATAATTTAATATTTATTTCAATATTATCGGTTTATATAAAATAATTATTTAATAATATCAATTTATATAATATTATTTGTTAGGGGTTGACTTATTCATATTAGAGAAAATATATTCGTTTGAAAACTAGATGTTAGGAATAATTGTTTTTAAAATATTTCATTTCAATATATTTTAATAATAATTTACTAACATTATCAATATCCATTTAATATGATCATTATTTGGTAGAGGATGGCTTATTTCCCTTAAATAGGAGGATAGCAATGATAACTTATATAAAACTAAAGTTAAAGGTTTATTAGAAAAATATTATTAATCAAGTTATATTATTATGCACAAACATATTTTAGTTGTATTAACCAATATAATAATAAGACAAAAAAAAAAGAAAAAAAGAAAAAAAAAGATGAATGGTAAGAGGGGAAATAAAATGAAAACTGAAACCTAAGGGGAAATAAAATAAAAACCAAAACCTAAGGGGAAAAAAATGCAAAATTAAAAAAGAAAAAGAAAAGAGGCTTCTAAAAAATATTAACATGAAATTAAAGAAAAATATTAAGGATAATAGAGGTTGGATGGTAAGGGGGAAATAAAATGAAAATTGAAACCTAAGGGGAAATAAAATAAAAACCAAAACCTAAGTGGAAAAAAATGCAAAAAAAAAGAAAAGAAGAGGCTTCTAAAAAATATTAAGGATAATGGAGGATGAAACAAGAAGAAGATAATAGTAGATCACAAAGAATTAAAAGGAGAAAGGAGAAGAAAGGGAGGAAGATTCATGAAGAGAGAGCCGGAATCCAGCTCTTACTCAATTTCCAACCATCATCCCTATTTAGATTTCTAGCATGCCCTTCAATTTCAATAGCTTCCCTAAGTTTCGTGTGGTGGAAGTGATCAACCATAGCAATGACTTTGGATTCTTCAATGCAGACATGTGTTTGGATTTCTCTACATGTTCAACAAGAGTTGTCTTCAAATCTCAATCGCTTCCCTAAGTTTCTTGTGGTGGAAGTAATCAACCCTAGCAATGACTTTGGATTCTTCAATGCATACATGGTGTTTCAATTTCTATGCATGTTAGACAAGGGCTGATGTGGGAGTGATTGTGTCTAATGCTAGTAGCATGTTCATTGATTTTCTTTTTAATAGACCTACTTGTTTCTCCAATATAGAAGATACCAAAGGAGGAGAAAACAAGGTAGACCCCTTTCATGTCCTTACCCTCAATAGAGTCTTTAAGAGAATTTTTAATGGTATTGAAAGGTTTGAACGAAAAAAAGATATTAATCTTCTTAAAGATGTAGGCAATCATATCCATAATTCCTTAGATATACTGGAGATGAACTTTAGAAATAAATTCAAAATGAGCAAGTTTAACTCTAGACTCTTTCCGAGCTTTGTAAAAGGCCATAAAGCTTTGAGATATAATATACCCATTAACAAATTATTTTTAAAAACTTCAAAAAAAAATAATTTTTTTTTCTTATCACATAAACTACACAATTAATCATGAGAATACCCATGATGTCTAAACGATTCCTTGTATTCTTAAGGACGCTCAGGGTCATATTCTATGATGTACACTCACAGATAAGTAGTAGGGCCAAGGAAGCTCAACACGATCACTATTTGTTCGCGTTGTGTTGCTTATGGCCTCTCTTCTGCTTTGATATTTTGGCACGGCGGAAATATTCACGAAGACTAATTGTTTTCAAACCTCGTTCACTATCTGTTCTCCTTCTCGTGAACAGCCCATGAGATCGAAAATAGCTCCAGTCACAGAAATATATTTATAAAGATGGAGAAGCCGCCCTACACTGCCAATTGCCAAAAACTTACACGCTAAAAAAAATCACCAGGTCGAATGCCACGGTAGTCTAATATGAGTGGCAAACAGAGTTAGAGCCCTGTGGCAGATGGGATTTGATCCTGCACCAAAATCACGAGGATATTTTGGAGTGCTTGCCTACCGATTGTTAACATCAGCTGCTCGACGATGGTGATGGGCATGGTGGCGTTCCACGCGCAAAGAAATTGGTGATTAAGGAAGAAAATAGCGATTGCGTTTTTGTCCGAACAGCGAGAGAAACTCGCTTTTACACGATTACACGGCTCGTTTCTGAGATAGAGGAGAGCCGGTCAATGGCTCAAGTAGCGACTTCTCCTGGCCGTAAATTTTGCGGATATCTCGTGGTTTCATTTTGTTTTTTAAGCATTTTCTTCTATGAATTTTATTCGGCAGGGAGTTTTTAAAATTATATTTTCAAATTCAAACCCAAAAAAAACTTAAACTGCTCCTTTCCTTTATGCTTACGCAGGTAGTCACGTTCTTTGAATCAACCGTTAATACATTGTTTTAATTAACCGTTCACTCGCTTCTACACGACGACAGTCGGTCATTACAAGGCAGTTCAATCGCTGAAGGCGCAACACCTTCACCTGGCTGTAAATTCTGTGGGTATCTCATGATTTCAATTTACTCTATTCTTACTCAGTGTAACATACCCCGGTAACCTCGCATGTAAAAGTAGGGAGTTAGATTTTTTTTATACAAATTACCACAAGTAATTATCCAATTCACAACTCCACAATTCATCATTAACCATTAGATATAATATTCATTCGTACATTAAGTAAATTGCCATCAAAGACAGTAAGTTACATAACCATTGCATAACCTTTAACCACCACTGTGGTAGTGTAATAACATAAACTGTCCCATGAATCCTTGCATCCATTTCATGATTTCCATAAACATATTAATTAATATTAAACTTGGACAATATGATCATGCCATCAAATAAAGAACCATCAACATCAAGGATTCATCATCATCAAACTGACACAAAAAGGCAATCACACCATTGAACACCGATATACCCTGGAAACCCCGTAGGGTGAAAACCAGCAAACGTTTAATTTTATTATTAAACGCTCGTGAGGGTGTTCACCCCTCACTCAATGGCTCATAAGGGATTCCATCCCTTAACCATTGTTATGAAATCATTACAATGAATTATCATTAAGTTGTCACATAACTAGCTAAAAGCTAATACAGTTTCCATGTAATCTTTTACTTACATACCGCCACATACAACATTTCTTGTGGCATGATTGTTCTAGCAATGGATGATCTTGCAACTCTAACTCATCTGCATGGCCCGTTAATCCTTTTCCCGCCACAATGTTAAACATCACTTTTCTTTGGTACCAACCGCCATCGTTTCCTGTCAATGCTGTCGTCAACAAGCTTTGACAACAAGATTAGATACCATATTAATGAATCAATAATCAACCTCTAAAAGAGATCTTTTAACATCTACTCATCTGCATGAGCAAGTATAACATACTAATTAACTAGTGCATATTTTCAAGTAAATTCTTATTCTACTTTTCACAATGCTTATTCACACTCAAGCATATTTCTCTTTAAGAGAACTAATCATTAGTTTTACAAGTCCATGTTCTCATTATCAACATTGGCATCATGATTACATTTATAAATAATCATATTAACTAGAACTGCACATATTCATAAAGGGCACAAGCACTAAGGCTTTCCTTCGAAGGGACTAACTAAAATATCAGTTATAATCTTCTTGCATGAAAATTTACATAAACGTTGTCAAAAGAACTAGTCCCTTAGCTATCACTTTTGATGCATGCGAATAAATAAAGCATTCTCATACAACCTGTAGTCTTTTCGTGCATGCGAATATATATCCTTTCTAAAGAAAGCTAACAAAATCTCATGTGCATACACATCTCATTCAACAAGAAGCTAAGATAATAGTTATGTGAGCATAATAGTAATCACCTATCATTTTCCTAAGGAAATATGGCCCAATAGTTCTTCTAGCCATACAAAGAATATATCTTTAGAACACATTGACTATTCTTTACGCATCCAATAGCTTATCATAAGAGCCATCATAAGAGCCCTCCTTGAAAGTATGAAAAACATAATCCCTTTTCTACAATTCTATCAACATTTCATGTAAACAATTACATAATTCTTTCTTAAGGGAAGTCATTATAACCTCATTTCACTATATTCCTATATGAAGGATTCTCAAGCTTCCCTTTCGAGAAATTATTAAAGATATCCATCTTTATGCATAAAAATCAAGATACAAAAACAAGGTTAACTTACCCTTTATGCATCAAAATCAAGAAGTCAACACAACTCGTCTAACAAGACAATCTTTCAAGAGATTATATTTTTCAAGAAAGTTAACATGACCACTTTCTCTATGTACACACAAAATCACAATAGCTACCCTTACGTGCATGCAACATGTGTCTTTCCTAACACAATTACTTTTACTCAATGCACATTATCTTTTCATGAAACAAGTAGGGTTCTTGATATGATATGAACACTATTCATATATCTTTCAAAAATAGGAAACTCTATTTTTGTTTCAAGAAATCTACGCATAAAAGCCATCCTCTTCATACATGAAGTATGCACACTTTCCTAAAAGGAAAACTATATTTATGTGTATATAACACATAATCTTTCTTCAAGAAAGTTAGAAGAGAATATCTATGTGCCTAGAAGCACATCATTAGCCATCTCTATCATGCATGTAATGCATAGTTATCAGCTAGTATCATAATGCAATAAGCATATATATCTTTTTCAAGAAACTTCTATTAAATAAAAATACATATTTTAATTCAAGAAAATTTGGCCACTTTTCACGCTATGTCCTCAAGACATTTATATGCCTCATCTTCTTTTCTCAAGAAGATATTTTGGGCTATATTTAGCAAGGATTTCATTCCAAGAAAATGACAAATCTACTTAGTTTTTAACACACAAGATTCACATGTAATCTTTGTAATAAAATCTACACATTTACTTAGATTCTGTGTGCATATTGCCTATTTTCCTTTCAAGAAATAGAATCTAAATAACATGTGTACTTAGGTTTCTCTAGAATTTATCAAATATCTTTAACGCACTCTCATAAAAATTGCTCCAATCTTAGTTGAAGAATAACCATTTTCAACGCAAATATTCTTTTAAATTCTAAACAGTTCCAACATATTGTTCATGCAAGATTAAATGAAGAACTGAGAATTTACATCACTTGTTTATTTCCAGGAAGACTAATGAATGACCCAAACCCAGGTCTGTAAATACTTATAACAGAAATCAAGTCTATTCAAGCAGATAAAGTTTTCTACTGCGTGCCCAATATCCATATCAAATAGCAGAGCAATAGACAGTTACAAATCTGGAAAAACCCTCAGTTGTCACAAAAAAATAATAGCAAGAGAACTACTACGTTCAGAACAGAAGTAAGCTCTGGAGTATTAACGGAGTTGAAGCCACGCTTATATATATGCAATTTGGGAACAAAACTTACCAGAATTCTCTTTTCAGAATGCAATATTGTAATTATAATAACATGCACATATTTGAATTCAAGAGAATCCAGCAAGATACTTATCTTTTCAGTTTCAAGAAGCCGCTCGGCTTTGCCTGAGTCGAAGAAGGGGACGCGTTACCATGCAAATCATGACGTTTTACTTCAAACATGCAACTACCGTGCGCAGATTTAAACACTTTGTGAACTTTTCAAACTCAATTCCCTCGATTCCCTCTGCGTCTTCTCTATCTCTATCTCGTCACCAAATTCAACACGCTGCTGCCAATTACACAATCTCAGACGAAGCCCCTTCCCTTTCTCACTCTGAGAGCAATAACTTTGGGAATGTGAATGGTAATAGTAATGAGGCTGAGGAGGACTCGACATCGCTGTCACTATCAATGATAGTTTATAAAATGGTTTCGTGGACCAGTGGACATGCCTGCAAGAAACAACTTCCTTCTCGTCATATGCTCCGCGCCTTCCCTCGTTTCCTTCATTCTCGTTCAGTTCCACAACAGCCAAGAATCAGTTAATAACTGATTCTTAATCTTGAATTACTTTTACGCAGGGTTATGGTTATTTATGATAGAGATATTACATACTCCCCCCCTTAACAAGAACACCGTCCTCGGTGTTCATCTCTCGGTGGAACCTTAGATTTTACTCATGATATGAACATCAAAACCGCACAAAAATTGATCCTTGCTCTTTATCATATATTTCATTCCAAGGAATGACAATAAACAAAATAGTAATGATATAATCATAGGAAAGATCAATAGTCACAAGCATCCATAACTGCAAAATTATGCAAGTTCTAATTGCTACCACTTGGCCCTTATTCAAATTCAAAAACCAAACTCTATATCAACTTACCATTACTTACCATCTACTCTTGAAAATCATGAGCACTTTCGCGTAAGCTTTTTGATAGTGATTGAGCAACCCATCAACTCTCCATGGTAACTAATCCTTTAATGGATGACTAACAAATTCAATCGCATTAGTCAAATACTTTTAACTATCAATTAATTGTGCAATGTTAGATAATATTTAAATCACAGTACCTTTACAAGTACATAAAGAACACGAACACTACTCATCAGCATGATAAATCATGTCACCACATGCACAGTGAATAATTCTCACTAAAGGCATCCACAAAGTACCCCTAAAGGTACCAAAAGGGCGCCTAGCTCTCTAATCATCAAAACAGTCAATTACTACATCATTTGAAAATTGTCTTAGCCTCTACTAAGATGTTTACAAGATTAATAATACAACAAAGGAATTAAAATTTCCAATAACTCATTATTGAGCACTAAGCTCTTTTCCGGTTAAATGTGCATAACATATTTCACACAACTATATGTAAAATTCAATTTTAACACAACATATAGCCAATTAGTTAATTCGTTTAGCTATGAGAACCACAATAGGTTAAAGAATTCCCAACCCATGGAAACTGGTTTCGACAACCAAGTCGAGTCATTTTCACATCCAGACAGTTTCTTTGATAGAGACCTTACCAGGTCCAACATGGAATTCCACTGGCCAACCAACTCAAGAATTCTATGGAGAGGAGATCCGGGCAGACAAGTACCATCAACCCCTTCGGGCAGGTAACTTCCATCAACCCAAAATCAGCCGGACAAGTACCATCAAACCCTCCAGGCAGGTAACTGTCATCAACCCAAGGCATTCCAACCTTTCACAATCCGGGCAGACAAGTACCATCAACCCCTCCGGGCAGGTAACTGTCATCAACCCAAGGCATTCCAACCTTTCACAATCTATCTGCAACTGTCTGGCATGTTAAATTTCTCTTTTATCATTCTTTCCCAAAGTAATTTACGTAATGAACCATATGAACATTATCATAAACAAAATATACATGCATGCACACCATGCATTTACACTTAACCCTCATCATGGGTCCACAACACCTAGATTGATGGGAAACATATCTATCATACATGTTGTATGCATTCAAATTTTCCAAGTAACACAATTCATGCATATCATATAACTTTATTCTTTCTCATTTATAATTGCAATTCATATTGCAACGATTTATGTGATGAGTTTTCTTGTTGCCATTAAGCTACCTCTTCTTAATCCCATTAGCAACATTGGTTATACATATGCATCATTTTAACAAGCATTCAATTTCCAAATTTTTTGATGCATACAATATCGTCATGTATAAAAGCATATGCAAGTATAATTGTCAATAATAGTTGAGTTAATGATCTAAACATTTCCAATTTCCCATAGTCTGTTGTCTTAATCCATACCGTCATTAATGGAATATTATCTTACGTTTACTATGGCCAGCATTGGCCATGCATCATTAATATAATTAAGAATAATCAAGGTATTCTGACCAACCGTTGGTTCAACATGCATAGCTAACTAATTAAACTACCCTTATTGGAAGCAATTCCTTTACTTATGCAATTAAAAGCATGATCCCCTAAGTGTCACACATGCACTAGAGTTACCCCTTGATGTTAGATGCAATAATTATCTTATCACTACCATGTGACCACTTCAGAATAATGACTTCAAGGAGACATTACGAAAATCACTAACATCAACACACTATAGTTATCATTTTCCAACTCCTTAAGCATGGTCAAAGGAATACTCACATGTACATCAAGTGCTATCTGGTCATCACCAGACTTATCGATTCGTTTCCCTTCTCCGTCTGTTCCTATAGCATGGTCTTCTCGCTTCTCCTTGCTTCCTTTTTCCTTTGAAAGCATCTACAGTTGGAGAAGGTAGTTAGAGTTTACTAATAACTTCATTAACACATGTAGTCTATTTATGAATAATTGTCACATGTAATTCTACCATGAATGGGTCCTAGAAATGTTACCCACTGAACATGCTTCTACAATTAACTTCACACTAGAATGCAACATGCATAAGAATCCGTCATTCCCATAGTAGAGATAAATTCAACCATCATTAAATCGAGGCTCAAAGGATTTTTATCTCACAACGAGTAATGATTAACATAACACATACCATGCTAGTGAATCTCAAATAATTAAGATATAAGCATACACTATTCATCAAGCATTCTCATGGTGAGCAAACTTAAGAACTCTTCTCATAAAATCATCATACACATTCCACGCATGTGACATCAATCAACCATCACTTTTTTACGAATTGTAATAATCTTAAATCTAATGCAATTAATGCATATAAGTTCTATTGGTTAGTCATGCAATACTAACCAATCTCAACTACCAATCATCTTCAAGCATCTATGACAAGACTGAATCAACAATTAGTTATTACAATCAAGTCTCACTACTTATTGTATATTTCCAATATCTAAAGGGGTTCTTACAACGTCCTTTTAAAACACTATATCGTCAAATCCAAGGACATCCCCGTATTTTACATTCATGCATTGACCCATTAAAATTAGTTCATTGCAACATCAATCCTATTTAATAAATACATCATTGTTATCACCATATTTGCAAATCAAAAGTGGGTTGTTGATTTTCACTTTCGTCTATGAGTGTTCAAGATTTTTCATAAGTGTAATGAGTGTTCAATATTTTTCTTAAGTGCGACAAAAGTTTCATTGTCTTTTATCCTCATTAGGAATCCAATGTCATAAACATAGTTATGCAACAACTTTATTACTTACTACTCAAAGCAGTTTAAACACAAATCACACTTATCATGCCGAAAGTAGTGTACTATGTAAATCAATATGTGAATGGTTAAACTCATACCTGAGTTAATGCCTACTAACGGCGTACCTCAATTTCCTTTTCGCTTACCAATTCCCAAAGGCGCCAGTACTGCAACCTTTAGCTCTGATACCACTTGTAACATAACCCGGTAACCTCGCATGTAAAAGTAGGGAGTTAGATTTTTTTTATACAAATTACCACAAGTAATTATCCAATTCACAACTCCACAATTCATCATTAACCATTAGATATAATATTCATTCGTACATCAAGTAAATTGCCATC
>APFE030778116.1:0-15105 GCA_000404065.3 Pinus taeda
ACATGATCAACATCGGGTGCCACACAAGTTTCAAGTGGGCGACAAAGTCTGGTTGAATTTGCAAAAGGAACGCCTTACTGGAGCCTATCAGAAATTGAGACAACTCCGATATGGTCCTTACACCATTACTAAGGCTATGGGAGACAATGCATTTGAGATCATCATTCCCCCATTCCTTGGCTTGCACCCAGTGTTCAATGTGGACCGCCTTCGGCCATACTTTGCACCATTGCTAGACACATCTGACATTGCAGAACAGCTCTAGCCCACAGAATTAAATCCAGATTGCATGGAACAAGCTGCAACTGATCGGATCATGGACACACAGATCAAGAACACTCGCCAACATAATATCCAACTATATCGAGTTGTCAAAGCAGGCCAACTCCTTCAGCAGGGCAAGTGGTTCACCAGGGAACAGGTTCAACAGAAGTTTCCTCATCTCATGGAGGAGCTCAACACAATGGGGACCATTGCTTCCTAAGGGGGGAGGAATGATCCAGGTGGATATTGGTGGCCACCTGCCAAGTCCACCTGGACCCCCACAATTGTCTTTCTCAGCATTTTCAGTTTCCTTAATTGTAGCACAACTTACTATTTTTAGCAGTTTTTCGGGTCCTGAACTTCCGGAGCCGTTTTGAGGCCCTAAACGACGTTTTTTGGGGAATCCGGGGGCAACATGGGGGCATGCAATGGATCGATGTTGCCCGTTCCAACAATGATAGTGCTCGAATAGATCTTTCTAATGAGCTATTGTACACATCAAACGGAGATCATATGCTAAAGTTACGACCCCGGGAAGTTGATGTACCAACTTACCCCCAAACGGGGCCCACAGTTTGGCGTTTCATCTCCTAAGGTTTAGGTTTTGGAATGTTAATGGTTTTTCATTGTTTCTCAACAATAAATAGGCCTTCGAGCCTCATTGTAAGTCAGTTCAGAGGCATGTAGCCCACACATCTCTTCTTAGAGATAGCTACCATCGCCCTAGCTAGTTTATTTCCATTTCTGATTGTAAGCATATTTCAGTATTTTCCATTAATGAAATGAAGTATTATTTCCGCTGCATATTTGTGTATATGGTTATCTCTGTAATTGGTTGCGTTCCTGTTTGAATCTGGATCAGGGAGTCCATGAAGGAGGGTTCCTATGGAGCTTAATTTGAAAGGATGCTTTGGCAAAAGATGCATAAGAGGAGAGGTCGAGCACGTAGAGGTGTCGACCCTTGAGGTGTGAAGTGATGCATCCGGGCGACCAGTGGGATCTGAGGCAGAGAAGTAAACTGGTAGGACTTGTCCCGTCGTAGGGTGGACCTCCCTCTAGTCATATTAGTCAGATGATTTAACCACTGGCACACGATAAGCACATTGCTACACAAACGAGCAGGCCTTGTGAATAGGCAAAAGCTAGAGGGCACCACAACAGCTTGGGACAAAGGCCCTATGTCCGAAGGTGTTGTTGTGCTCTTTAGTTTTTGCCTCTATATGAGGCCTACAAGTTTGTGCAACAACAAGGAATGAAAATCATAATGAATTCATATCTTTCATGAATGATTTACAACATAACCAATGACAAATACTTGATAGATTGGATTCTGTTTGACACAGGTAGAAGAAGATTCCAAATAGGCAGGATCTATTGGATAAATTTCGTCTACTATAGGTTGAATGCATGAGATAAACTAGTTTTATCTTGCTTTGGTCTATGTATTTCATCATTATCTCCAAGCCATCAAGTCTGGTCGGAATGAGGTTGGAGACATTTTGACTGAGAACCAACCACAATGTAATATTTTGAGCACATACCTTTTCGATATCATTTATTTAATTATATTATAAAAATTAAGTATTATTTAACTAATTGGAAAAATATCACTAAATTTATAAATTATTCACTCAAACACATTATAATGTATTCTTAATACATTATAAAGTTGATATAAAATAATAAACATTAAAATGCATTCACAAACAAATAAATATGACAAGAATATAAAAAATCAATATAGATCCATAGAAGTTTGGAATCTACCAAACAAGACTATAAAAAATCAATATAGATCCATCGAAGTTTGGAATCTACCAAACATAACGAGGGAACAAATCTCTCAAGATGTAATCCTCTTTTCAAGTGAAAATTTTGAATGTTGCATATGAAAAGATTTTGATATCTTTTAAATTCAAAATTAAGATAAATTTTCCATTTATTTGTATAGAAATATATGCATTTGATATTTTTATTTGACATATTTTATAAACATTTTAATGTAATATATATATATATATACTATATATATATATATATATATATATATATAATATTAATTATTAATTGAAAAAAACAAGTTTTTTCTTTAGGTTTCACTCACGAAAGAATTTGAACATTGAATGGAATAATTTACAATCTACATTGAATGGGAAACTAAACTATCCCTTATGAACTATTAACAAGGCCGCATAGCTAAGCCGTTTAGTTCAATTATTGAACTTTTTTTATATATATTTTCGAACATGTGAAGGGGTTTAATGCAAATTAATTCAAACTTCAATGGCATTAAAGCCTTTCAAACCCTTCCCAACCCATTAAGTATGACCTGGAATTAGTCTTGTCCAAATACCAAGCAGTTTTTGAAAAGATTGTTCAAGAATTTTTAGCTATGGGTTGCATCAGTCCTAGCACTAGTAGTTGTTCCTCCCTTATTGTCATTGTACTAAAAATATAAGAAACTTGGTGCACGTGTCCTGATTTTCATGCTCTTACTATAATCACTATCGAGCATAAATTCTCTTTCCAACCATTGATGATGTCTTGGATGAACCCAGAGGTGCTCAATAGTAATTCTTACTTTATATAGTAACTCTATAATTGCATTATTTTAAAAATTGAAATTGAATATAAACTGTAAAATGTAAAATAATTAAATAAAAATTTGAAATACAAAATAATTAAATAAAACAAAAGCTAAAAATAAACAACATTTTGAAATTTTGAATTAAAAAATAAAAATAAAAATTTGCAAAACATTTAATATGTATTTAGCCACACTTAGTTTTAGTTGAAAACCTTATCACTTTTACTTAAAAATCTGTGGTTGACAATGGACAAAACTAGTTTTAGTTGAAAACCTTATCACTTTTACTTAAAAATCTGTGGTTGACAATGGACAAAAGTCACTGTTTAGAAGAAGTGTATTGCTTGCTTGGAAAACTTCTGAAACTATTTATAGCATCGCCAATGTACATGCACATTTTTACTAATTTTGGCATGTTTTGGGCTTAGATTTGATCACTTCTGGCATTAATTTATTCCGTGCAAACTATGAGTGGGCTTGTGGTAATTCTGCGGATAATGTCATAGAGCCTAGTGATAATGTACAATTAGTGGTAAATAAATTCTAAGAAATATTCATATAGCCTTCCCATTATTAAGCTGGGAGGATGCAAAAGTCTGAATTTGTTGAGATTATTTTTGTTATAGTTCAACCCAAAATAATATACTAAATAAAATTATTAATATGTTTTCATTTAATTTAATAATACAAAAGCTTTAATATTCTGAGCATTGCAATTAAATTTCACTTCTAATGATTAAATAAAAAGTCTATTAAATAAATATAGTAGTAAATATTAATAGAATATATATTCTTGATTACAGTATATTTAAGAAACCAGGAAATTGACTTGGCATGGCATTACATGGTAGGTAGGGAAAGACAAAATAGATCGTGCATACAGAAGAGTCCAGTGAATTGACTTCACATCGCATGGCAGGGAAAGACTAAATAGATCATGCTTACACAAGAGTCCAAGAAAACAAGCAATAGTAGGATGGTGGTGTTGCTCATAATAATCATGTTGTTTCATGGTGGAAAGAATGCCGGCAGCATTAAAGAGTAGAAATGAAATGTTGGGTGGAAAAACCAATACAGAATTATCATTTGTACAGAGACATGAATAAAAATGAGAGCGAGCACACTCATGAATTGGCACACTGGCCGTCTTGGGGAGATGTGACAAAATAGCCTGTTCAGACCTATCAATCCAATTGGCTGGGGAAACAGAATTATATTAAAATCAATTTTCATTTTCATTTATTTTTTTTAAACTATATAAATAAATCATATATTTTATTATTATTAATTTTTATTTAACTTTTCACTTCACTTCACTTCCACATTTGTCTCACCATCAAAATAAAATAAAATTCATAAATAAAACTAATTATTATTACAGTATGTAGCCATTGTTTGACGTGCAGGGAAGGACCCTCCTACAGCTCTGTTGTTGTTTGCAAAATCACTTCTCCCTATACTATTTTTGCTTTGCTCTTATATATACTCGACGATCATTGATTAGAATAGGAGATGCCTGTATAGCAGCTTGTGCCGAAACTGCTTCTTTAAACTCCACAAACCCATAACAGGCTTGGGCTCCTGGCCTATTCCTAACTTGGACGCCAGAAGGCTTTATTGCGCCAAACTTTTTCATCTCTTCCTCAAGTTGGGAAGGGGTAATATTTGCAGCCAAGTTGCTGACAAAAACAGAACACTGGCCAGTTCCTTTTGCAATGTTGTAATTACTACCACTGAAACTGAAAGGAGTGGACTTACTAACAGCTTTGCCAGTTTGTTTTTGATTTTCCCTGACAGATACTTTACATCCTCGAATTAGAATAGGGGAAGACTGTAGTGCAGTTTGGACTGAAGCTGCTTCTACAAATTCTACAAAACCAAAACAAGGTCGACCTCCTGGCCTACTCCTAACTTGAACGCCACAAGGTTTTACGGCCCCAAACTTCTCCAACTCTTCTTCAACCTGGGGAGGAGTAATATTCACAGGTAAGTTGTCGATAAAAACAGAGCATTTACAGTTTTCATCTGCAGTGCTGTAATTAGCTGGCGTATTGACAGGAGTCGAATTAGAATTTGGTGAAAGTTGAGCAGAATTTGGCTGAGCCCTGGTTCTGGTTATGGTTCTCACAAGAGGTGGTTTCTTAATTGCAACATTCGGTTGTTGTGCTGCATTTTTCTTAAGAATTGAAGCGTAGGACTCTTTGGGTGCTTCTTGAACTACAACTGGAGTTTTAGGTGGCCCTCCGCTGCATCTGCATCTCCTTCTTGAACTGCAACTGGAGTTTCTTGAACTACAACTGCAGTTTCTTCTTCTTGAACTGCAACTGGAGTTTCCTTCTTCTTGAGTTTCTTGGGCATGAATTTCTGAAAATGTTCAATTGCTGATTCTTGTGGGACTTCACTTTCGTGAACCCCATCAGCAGCAACAGGAGGAACAATCTCCGTTCTCGCACCATTCTCAGCTTGAGCTTCAGCCAATGGTTGAAAGTTAACAACTGGCTCTGGCTCTGAGACGGGATTGGAATTTGGTTTGATTGAATATTCAACAAGATTTTCATTCTTTTCATCCAACTTGTATCCAACCACATCATTCAATACAAAGTATCCCCTTTCCTGAGGAGCCAGCAAAAAGAACTGAGTGAAAGAGGTTCGCGTTCCACTGTTGTTCTTAAAGGTAATTGATCCACTTACACAAACAACTATTACTCCATTGTAATATGACGCCTGGGAATCAACTGCCTTGATCTCCACATTTAACGCACTGTAGTCAGTAGACGTTATCAGGTGATTGATAGCCTCCACAGTTGTTACTGAGAGCAATTTTCCATTGGAGTCTGGGCGACCAACTGTGCTGCAATCCTTATAAAATCCGTATAGCGATTGCGGTGACAGAACAAGATCTTTGTAATAATTCTTCACAAACACATCAACATCATCAGAAGCAGCCATTGAATCCCCTGACACACAATTTTCAGAATTAATAATTCGTTCTATTGCAGCAGCAGAATCAGAATGTTGTGTGGCCATTGAATCCCCTGACTCACAATTTTCAGAATTAATTCGTTCTAGTTCTATTGCAGCAGCAGAATGTTGTGTGGCCATTGAATCCCCTGACACACAATTTTCAGAATTAATTCGTTCTATTGCAGCAGCAGAATCAGAATGTTGTGTGGCCATGAATCCCCTCACAGAATTAATTCAATTCGTTCCAAGTAAGTTAAACCTGAGAGCCCAATTAAACCCAGATCTTCGTCCCCTCACACAATTAATTCAATTCGTTCCAAGTAAGTTAAACCTCTGAGCCCAATTAAACCCAGATCTTCGTGACAACTCACCAACTCCTATGCGGGTGCTCGATCTTGCTCTTTGTCATTTAATTTTGCAAGATCCAGCCTTTGAGAACCATATTTATACCCAATTGTGAAAGCACATGATAGAATTTTGTTTGCTCTCTCCTCATCGCGTCGGCTCCTCCGTCCACATAGTTTTTATTAGAATTTTGTTTGCTCTCTGCGTCGGCTCGGTCCACATAGTTTTTATTTATTTTTTAATCCAGTAAACAAAAAACATCACATAGTTTTTATTTATTTTTTAATCTCGTTAGTTTTTATTTTTTTTTTAATAAGATAAATAAACAACATCTACCATTAGTAGCTAAATTTTTTGTTTTTTAAAAAGCCTATCTATATTTACCACCTAATTTTTTGTTTTGTAAAAAGCTCCTACACAAACAACATCTATCATTACCAGCTAATTTTTTGTTTTTTAAAAAGCCCGTAAACAAACAACATCTACCATTACTAGTTATTTGGATGCTCACAGGCAATCAAAGCTTCTCACAAGCCTTCTCCTCTACCATCCAAGCTCCTATTTCCTTGTGCAGTTTTTCCTGGGTGATCCTATTGTTACCATGTGTAAAAGGGATAATCTCCTTAATTTAAGGGATAACTGTTGCATGACTTCACAAGGACTTCTAGCTTGAATTTCTCCAACTAATTAATCCAAGATGAATTAATTAATTAGACTAAATTCGAATTTTAATTCAAGGACAAATTAAAATTGAAATATTATGGATTCTATTTTTATCATTTCTTGTTGCTATTTTCAACAGAATCTATCTCCTTGAACATTTGAATTCTAGGTGAGATGAGATGAGCATCTTATTTTTTTGGGTCCACCAAGATGCAACCTGTACCAACTCCATCTTATTTGAATTCTAGGTGAGATAAGATGAGATGAGCATCTTGAAATAGAGAGTTTAAGCTTCTAACCTTATTTTACCCTTGTATGAATTGAAGTACATAATATTTATGCCCAATTGAACATGCTTCCTTCTTGGGCCTGGGTATATATTAATGGCTCCCAAGATTCTTCGAATGTATCTACATTTGATTTACCATAAAAATGACATCACATGTCCACTACCAACCGATATGCTTTTCTTAAAAACTTGGTCTTGTAGAGTCAATCAACTCTCATCCAAAATTTGCTAGGGTCTTTCCACCATGTATTTAAGATATCCTAGTTAGCTAAGGCAAAATATTCATACCATTTTGTTATGAGAGCTACCCGATAGTTAGGGAATTTGCAATACTCAGCAATGCAACAATGTATGTATATGTCTATGTCTATGTATATGTATGTATATATGTTGCCAAAGATATGTCCTTACTGTCTTGAATGGTCATATCCTTTACATCAATTATTTTATGATCCACTCAATGGTTTCTACAAATGGGAGAATTGTGGGATGCGATGCTATATTTTGTAACCAATATATCTTCACATTTTGATACACTTCAACATCATCCTCATCCCCGAGAATTTATTTGCGTGCAAATAGATAATATATACCTGAGAAAGTTATTGACATGGATTTATCATTGCAACATGGTGTATCTATATAGATTGGGGTTGAGATTATAGAACTTTCTTCTACCCCTTCTTCAACACCTTCAACAATCTCTTTACGTGGTCTCCTCTTAAGTGGGGCCATCTCTGTTGTTGATGAGGAAACACAGAGGCACTCCAAATCTACTATACTTGACATTTCAAAGATGTTCATTATGATAAACAACATTAGAAAATTAAAGTCAATTCAGTGCATAACACAAAGGGATAGTTATGTGTATAATTGGTCATTACATTGTTGTGTAAGGAAACCTTGCAAACTATAGGAAATGGATGTCCCACGAAGACTATGCACTAAGGGTATAGTCTATGGTGATGTGATCGAGAGTTGTGGTGTTGGGCATGTAGATAACATCATTACATAGGGAAGAAGGTGAGTCTATAAAAGGGGGTTGTGCCATAGTAAAAAGAGAAAGGTGGACAATGACGATGCTATGATTGTAGTAGCTAGGTTTTAGGCCTATGCCATTGTGTTGGAGAGACAGGTAGCATATAGAGGGAGTTTGGGCTAATGTGCAAGGATGAATGAGCATGTTGAGGTGAAGATTGTGATGCAACCAACAATAGTAGAGATACACAAGTAGTCGTTGTGCACTAAAGTGGGGTAAATTAAGGTTGGTGTTATTTTTCTTGTTCATTTAGTTAAACCTATCTTTAGACAACGATCTCTTTAAAAGAGCATCTAGCAGTGTTACGAGGGTTGGCAAGCAGGAAGGAAAGAATAGTGATCCTAAAAGTTTCAAAAACTATGTTTATCACTGCTTTGAACTATTTTATATATGTATTTTTGAAATATTGATTTATATTTTAATATTGACCTTCATTCCATGAGTTTATGTGTTATTGATATGTAATTCTATTGTTGTGGCTGAACTTGTTTATGGTAATGGTCAGGGCCCACCACCAACCTTAGTGAATTTGTAATCCATTTGAGTTAGAGCAGGAATAATTGTGTGGTGATATAACATACCTGTAGTATGATGTTTGAGTGTGATTGTAGTTAATCAATTTTTATAGTTTTGAATGATTTGATTTTTAGATTTACGTTTCAAATCAATTCTTGTTCTTTAGATTTATAATTTTCTGTTGAGGCATTGAATTGATAGTCCAAAGGATGGAGCATTATCAATGAACAACTCTTGGATTTTGGCTTGTATATTTTATGGTTTGAACTGAAGTTAAATTTGGATTGAAATGGTTGGCTCAAAATTTCTAAATGGTTGAGCCTCAACATTCACCGCAGGATCAAGGATGGAGAGGAAACCCTTATGGGAAAGTTTATCAGTCCCAAATTCCAACAACCTCATATATCTATTATCAACCACAATATCCACCTTATGTGCCATAGACACCTAATGTGCCTTAGTACTAGCAAGGTTACAACCCACCCTATCCCACACAGTAGCAACCCTCATTACCATTACCACCCCTACCATCACATCCACTACCATTACCTCAAAATGTTAATCCATCTTCATAGCAGATCAAACAATCATTTGACTTGAACCCTCCATGACCAACAAAATTGCCTACACAACCTATATCTAATCCTATTAATAAACCTCCTTAGCCCATGGAAAACATAGAATTACAATCTTTTCCCCCCTATGTTATTACTTACTTTCCTATAAATGAAATTCAACTTAGATCTGGGAAAGTGATTAATATGAACAAATATGCAATGGTCATACAAGGGGAGGATCCTCAAATAGAATCTGACAACAAATAGGATGAACATAAACAAATAGAAACAAAAAATAATGGTGTGACAAGAGAACCACATTAAACATTGGAACCACCTTTTCTAGAGAGACTACTTGTAAAGAAAGTTGAGGTACCTGTGGAATATGATCTTCATTCTGAATTGAGTAATTTTTGTATAAAGATCCCTTTATTACAAACCACTCAAGACATACCTATCTACACTAACATCATTAGGGCTATTTGTATTAATAAACATACGATGAAGAAGAGTAACAACCAAACCATTAAAGTAGTTAGTGTTGAAAATGCATCAACAAAATCCTAAATTATTGTTTTCCTTGAATTAAATTAGGAATAAAATTGTAATTTCAATGTCACAAGACAACTTGTATTAGTTAACTAAGTTAGTTTGAATTAGTTGTCTCAATCAATTCGAGTTGAGGGTCTAACTTCAGTCATGTAGAGTGTCTCCTACATTATTGGAGCCTGATTGATTTTATTTTGAGTTGTAATTAATTAATTTAGTTGCTCTGTTAAAGTCAGTTAAACTAGTTCCAACTGATGGAAGAACTAATAGGAGGTCAGAAGGTGGGGTGGTGCTTCATGTGGTCAACTAGATAATTGATTATTCAGTCATAAATAACTCATGCATGTCAGATATGAGAGTTACCCAGTTAATATTGGACTTCAGGGACAATGTACTATCAGTTATATAATCATCTGAATTGTAAAGGTGGTACATGAATTTAGAGGAAGGCCTATGAGGATTGCACAATTCCAATTAAGGAATTTCCCTAATTAATAGGGTCTAATTCCCAAGGAAACAACGCAAGGACATATGGACTTGCGCAAGACAAAATTTGGTTAAGTGTTTTCCTGGGCTTCTCTAGGAAGCTCTGAGATAGATAGAGATAGTGCAAAGGTTGCTTAGGCTTGAGCAAAGCATTGTAATCGTCTCATACTTTCAGAATAATGAAATATACGAATAGCAAGGGTTTTTAGTTGTGGATTTCCCAAGGAAACCATTATGCAATGTGTTGATTGAATTATTTCTCTTGTATGCCTTATGATTTCACGATCATTTAATTGTTTCCGTTGATGAGTAGAGTAGATTCAAGTCTTTTGTTTTAGCATATTACATAAGCAGTTTGAATCTACAATGAATTTCTACATGGTATAAGAGCATAAATCACTCTAGAATAGGATAATAGGAGTTTGTCATTTGCAAGTGAAACCGAATTTGCATTATCATTCATAGTGAGTTGGATGTTGTTCTACAGATTTAGACTCAAATATGCCCTTGAGGGTAGTTCGAACTATATTTCTTGGAAGGATAGGATGGAGGCAGTGTTGGAAGACAACGAGCTTAAAGAATTCATAAACAAAGACATTCCTAAGCCTCCAACAACTATTGCTCAAGATATTTCAAGGTAGAGAAAACGTGTTGCAAAGGAAAATAAGGATTATCCTAGAAAGAGTTTAAGATCATATTGTCTCGAGCCTCCATGGTAAGGAGACTCCATATGCAATGTGGAAGGCCTTGATAGACCTATTTCAAAACAAAAATGACCACATGAAGTTGGCACTGAAGGAAAAGCTTAGGAAAATCAAGATGGAGAAGGGCGACACAATACCAAAATAGTTGGCCAAGTTCACCCGATGTCAGGATGAGCTTGGAAGTGTTGGTGTTACAATTGTTGAAGATGATCTAGTCAGCCTAGCACTTCCATGCTTTCCCAAGAGCTATCAAAAATACTAGGATTTGGTAAGTGAGAGGGAGAAATTACTAGAGTGGGAGAATTTGTGGTAACATGTGGCACACTTCAAGATCTTTGGTTCATCAGTTTACTGTCACGTTACCCAGGATGCAAGGAAAAATATAGAACCAACAACTGAGTTGGGCATATTTGTGGGGTACACTGATACACCTGAAAACTATCGAGTGTGCCTTCCATATCAAACGATGACAGTGGTTCATAGAGATGTGAATTTTGATGAAAAGAAGACCATCAGATGTTCCCTTGAGAGGGAGATTTAGTTACATGTAGATGAGGAGCTTTTAGCTCCAAAGGAAGAACCTCGGGATGATATGGAGCAACCAAATTCATAAGATAAGAGATTGGAAGCACCCACTCATGTAGGGACTTCCAAAGATGGAAGGAAGCTCATGAGAGAGGATCACAGATTGATACATGCTATTAGAGAGAATGTGGGATGACCCACATCACATCACATACATAGGAGGTCACCAGATTGGTACACTGGATACATAGCTCTAATGAGAAAGAGTGTAGAGATTGAGCCATCCTCATTCAAGGAAGAAGTGCAACAACCAGTATGGTTTGATTCCACGGTAGAGGAGTATGACTCCATTTTCAAAAATGATGTTTGGGATGTAGTCCCAAGATCATCAGACAAGTCAGTGGTGAGTTCCATATGGATTTACAAGGTAAAGAAAGCAATAGATGGGAGTGTCGAGAAACAAAAGGAAATTTTTGTGGCCAGAGGGTTCTCTCAGGTGGAGGGAATTGATTATGAGGATACCTTTCCTCCATAGAAAGGTACACGCAACCAGACCTATTCTACCACTTATAAAGAAACGGGAAGGAACAAACATTATTGGAGGTGAAAACAACATACCTCAAAGGAACCACTGAGGAAGAGGTGTACATGGAAAAACAGGAAGATTCTAGACTTCACAGAGATTTGCATGGGAGTACACGCAAGAAAGCATCACAGGGATTCAAAAAAGAACAACTTCTTCGTACACAGGAATTGAGATCATTTCACTCAGTTCACCAAAAGCAAAGTACATGGAACCTTTACCAAATTGTGGTTGAAGGGAAATTGTTGATTATAGAAGTATATGTCGATGATTTAATTATAACAAGTGATGAGAAGCTGGTAAAATCTTGCAAAGCAGATCTTGAAAGATAATTCGAGATGAAGGACCTGTGGCTTGTGCATTATTTCCTTCGTATGGAAGTATGGCAAGGAGATGATGAACTGTTTGTCTCTCAAGGAAATTTTTCCAATTAGATATTGAAGAAGTTCCACATGGAGAGCAACAAACCCGTTGAGATTCCTTTATCATATGATTGGTTGAAGGACAACGTTACTTCATGTGAAGTAGTGGAGCCTACTATCTACAGGTGGCTTGTGGGTTCACCTATGTATTTGGTTAACACAAGACCAGAAATATATTTTGCAGTTAACCAACTTAGTAAAGAAACGGTTAAGTCAACCAAACTTTATTGGAAGGTAGCTAAACATGTGTTAAGATACCTCAGAGGAACCACTTAGTTTGGTATTTGGTACAGATGGATATAGGGAGTGAAGCTTCTAGGCTTCACATATGCATATTGGATAGGGAGTCCATCCGACAAGAAAAGCACATCAGGGGGAATCTTCAGTATTAGGTCAGCAACAACTTCTTGCTACAACAGGAAGTTGAGATTAGTTTCACTCAGTTCAGCATAAGCATGGTACATGGATTCTATTCAAGCAAATTGTGAGGCTATCTAGATGAGGAAGATCCTTGTTGGGTTATTTTGAAGTCTTATTTAGCGCATTTCAGACTCTCTAAAATTGAAATTCCAATAGGAAGTAACTACTCCATGCCTAGCCTAAAATCCATGGAATAGTGGTTCCAACATGTGGCTTGAAGCAACAATTTCAAGGATAGTCATATTTCAACTCATATCTTCCTCCTATAATTGATTTTTCCAAACTAGTTCCAAGCTAAGATGAGAGTGATTTTAATAAACCGTGTTCCTTAATTGTTGTTTCAACACAATTTCAATGGTTCAATATTTTTGTTGTTGCTAGCCTTCACCTACAACATCTAGAAAATTTCGACATTTCAGTACTCAATTTAGTACTTAAACACTCTCTATGCGTTTTTTTTTTTCCAGTACTAAATTAATCTCGTACTGTAGAACATGATTAAGATATCATAGAAACTAAATTTCATTCATCACCAGTTTGAAAACATCCAATTTAGTGGCAGCACTAAATTTAGAGGCATCAGTTTGGCAACGTTAAGAGTTTATAATTAAAGGCAACAGTCTATCCATGTCATATTCAACATTTCCAAAAGCATTAATATTAGCTTTCGATAATGCTAAAGGTGTTCTATAACTCATTCTTTTCGAATCATTAGACATTATTATACAATCAAGCAAAGGTATGGATATAATTTCATTTATTTGGATTAATACAAAGAATGTGAGTAATAGAGTCTGATTAGTGGTTTGTGTTCCATTCATTTAGTTTATATGTTATCATGACTTAATACGTAATCAATATTTGTTTAATCCAACAACGAGTAATGATTATTTTCCTTCGGTCATGGCACACGGTTCGTTACTTTTTCTTGTCATTTTAAATTAACCCAATTCTTGGCATAATCCGAAAAAATGGTTACCCTTCCTAGTCGATCCCACCATCCATTTGAATCCTAGAAATACTAGACTGAAAAGAAATTTATCTTTGATTTCATATCTTTTTCCAATTCATAGTCCTCTATGACTCAACTAGTGACCTACTAACTCCTCGAGTGGCCTTAAAATTGTTTTCATTGTCAGCATGGGGCCAACAAGCATGAACCCACATTTACTTAGTTCTGTGCTAGCCCCAAATATGTAGCATGAAAACATAGATTTGAGGAAAAGGGGTGGATGAATTTTCTCAAGAAGTTTCAGGAGAAAAATGATCAGGTAACCATGACATTTTCTCAAAATTTCGATGGGAATAAAACAAAAGATGGAAATATCGAGATAAAACTGTTAGAAGAACTAATGAGTAAAGTAATGGGGTTACCTCTAAATGGTGAGAAATATTTCAAAGGGGGGAAACTCGATTTGGGAGAGTTTTCTAAGTTCCTCAAAGTGGCATTTAAGTCGATTAACTGGTCCAAGGGTGTCCTCGAGAGCTGCATTTCATAGGCAATGGTGGTTGCTTCTATTGTAAAATTTATATTTTCCCACCCCGGTTTTTAGTTTCTCCTTATTTCTCCCATGTAGTTAAATGCCCTTTCCCATAAACATACATTCAACAGGCTGGAAAAAATAAATTTGCTGAAAACACAAATTCTGGAAAATTTACAGAATGTTGGAAATTGCAGAAATAAAAATCAGCAGTAATAAACAGCCATTAAAACACATTAAAACACTGATATTTTTGGTCAACGTGACCCTGGAAAATCCCCTACAACTCTTGGGGAAAACCAGTTTGAGAGCTCTTCTTTATTTCTGAAAAAATTCTTTTTACAATAAGAGAAATATTCAGCAAAAATCAACAAGAAAAATTTTACAACTTATCTCAGCCTTGTTGAAACTCAGCCTTGCTGAAAAACTGCCCTGCTGAAACTTCGTTGTTGTTACTCCGCTGCTGAAACTCCGCTGCTGATACTCCGCAGCTCACTGTCCAGAAATCTCCCTTGCTCTCTTGCTCTCCTTCTCTCAATCTGCTCATGAAAGAATTGAATCGAATGTGATCTTTTCCTCCTTTTCCTCCCTTAATATAACTCCAAATGACTTTTGGGTGACCCAAGTGACTTTTGGGTGATCCCTAAATCCAATGGCTGAAATAGATTTAGATCAATGGCTGAAATTAAATGCACATTTAAATCTCACTTT
>APFE030778117.1:0-15443 GCA_000404065.3 Pinus taeda
CCATGTACTTGCTTAATATATTTCGGCCATCATGTACCCCTTCTGACTTCATATATTAGGGGGCATCTGTTATAGCTCCAAATCTCACCATTATGGTTTGTTATGCTACACCCATGGCCTAGGGAAACCCCTCCTTCCAGACCTGGTCCAAAATATAAAAAACAGTGTTTTATTCCCTGTACGCGACATTGCCCTGAGTTAAACGCGTGTATACATGGGTTCATACATACCCAACCCACGTATATGTATTAAAACACTTAAAAAAATATAAAACTCCTTATTTTCGGGTGGAGATCGCGGGTTTTACCACCTGCTGATCACCTGTTAGTGCCCGTGGCCTCAACTGTCCCCAACCAATTCCTAACTAAAAAACTACTTTGGAATTGGTATAAAAAGACATCAAAGGGAAGGCCTAAAGGAGGAGAGAGTATAGAGCAAGGTTATTATACTGAGTTTTTTTCCCCTGATCAGGTCTGAAGACCCTTGTGCCTTCTGCACTTCCCCCATATTGTACAGGAAACCCTTGTTTCCTTGAGATTTGATGTTCATCCCTTAGTCATGACATCTTGGAGTGAGTATTGGAAGGTGACCTACTAGAGGCTTGAGGCGGGACGGATCCAGAAGGAGGCTGAGCTTTGAGCCTGCAGAAGTGGTTCAAGTGATATTGCTCTTTTTTCATACTATTCTATTTGTCTAATAAAGAAACATGTCTTGTTCCCAAAACGCTTCTTTCTTTATGTTAATGATGTTCATAGTTGAATTTCATGTATGAATGGATGCCTAGAAGTTTGTAACTAACTCCTTTCTTATATAACATAAAGATCATTTTTTATGTGAATCTTTGTCCATATACTGCTGCAATCCTTGGAATTGTTGTTTTTGCAGGGCAAAGGAGCGGAAGGGACGTGAAGAAGGGTTTGCACCCTTGAGTAACTACCCAAACGTAGGACCTCAAGTATGTCCTTCTCACCTTAGGGATAGCTTTTTCTAGCATAAACGGCTGTGTGTGTGTATGTTTCTTGACTTAGACAACTTCCAGTCTGCTAGGGTTCCACCCAAGAGCCTTAGGGGATAATATCCCGCAACAACGGGCTACAAATTTCTCCATTATCGCAGGACACTTACATAAAATGGGATCCAATGAAATATTGCGTAGGTATGTCCTGGACTATGAATGAAAAAGTATCCTCACTGAAGTGCCTGGAGGAGTTGCGGAAGGGCATTATGCGGGAAGAGCAACTACACAAAAGATCCTACCAGCAGGACTATGGTGGCTGACTGTGCATAAGGATGCTAAGATTTATTACAGGGAATGTGATGTTTGTGAGAGAATGGGGAGGCCATCACAAAGAGATGAATTTCCTCTGAACCCACAAGTGTCACTACAAGCATTTGACAAGTGGGCAATAGACTTTGTGGGACCAATTTAGCCACTGGGAAAGAAGATAGGAGCCAGATAAATCATTACAACAACTGAATATTTTAACTAGGTGGTATGAGCTACAGCTTGTAAAGGATTGTATCACAACTAGAACTACAAATTTCATTTTTGAAAACATCTTATCTCAGTTTGCTTTCCCTAAGATCTTGATGAGTGATATGGGTTTGAACTTCTTGAATGAAACAACTGCTGCTTTTCTTGAAGAATTCCATATGTATCACCAGAAGAGTATGTCGTATCACCCTTAAGCGAATGACATAGTGGAAGCCTTTAACAAAATCCTATATAATGCCTTAACAAAGGTTTGTAATGTGAAGCGGAATGATTGGGATGTGTGCATACTAGTTGTCCAATGTGTGTATAGAACTACCTAGAAAAATTTGACTGAACAAAAGTCATTCAGATTAGTTTATGGATAGGAAGTTGTAACGCCAATGGAGTACATTGTGCCAATTTTGCAGATTGCTACAGTTACAGACATGGCCAATCGAGATACCATGGAATAACGCCTCACATAGCTAGTTCAGCTAGAGGAAGATCACTTCTTGGCAAATTTTCATCAGAAGGTGCAGAAGGATCACGAAAAGGCATGGTATGATCACTATATCAAACAACACACTTTTAAGAATGGAGATTTTGTATTACTTTATGACAGTAAGTTCATGAAGTTTCTGGGGAAGTTCCAAATGCATTGGTTGGGGCCATATATTATTAAGGAGATTACTGATGGAGGCGCAGTTCAATCTGTGAAGTTGAATGGGGAGATGTTTTCGGGAAAGTTCAATGGGAGTCAGTTAAAATTGTAAAACGCTGATCCCACCCCTACAAATTAACTATATGAATGTCGGATAGTCTTAGTACTCTAGGAAGTTGCAAGGAAGTACGAGACTATAAACTGCACTACTAGAAGGATGGTTGGGTGAAGCAAAGGGGTTGTGCGATGAATCAAGGGAAGGTGCAAAGGAGATATGTGACAAAGGAGGTACGCTAGGATGGTGGGTCCTATGCAGCCTGGAAAAAAAATGATTGTTGGAAGAACTTTAGCTGATTGGATGGTGATTTTTCCATTAAAGGGAGCGGGGGAGGAGCATTTAAGATGCATATCTTTGGAGATGTGCCACCAAAAACACGTTAATGATAGGGATTTGGAGGGAACAGATGAATTTGAATTTAAATTGAGCTATAAATACAGCACACCGCTCCACATTCAAGAAATTTTCTTCCTGAGAATTTGCCTTAAGCTTTTGCGCTTTAGTTTGTGCCAAGATGAGTGGTGTATGTCTGCCGAGGATTGGGAAAAATTAAAGAGAAGATTTGACAGTCGGGATTCACATATTTAACTCACTGGGAGTGTGAGATATTCATTGAGGGAATAATTGCAACTCGACCTGAGATAGAGTCTGCCCAACTTGTACCTACAAGGTTTCCTACTACAACACTTAGGGCACCAAGTCCTAAGCCATCTACTTCCATAGAGGGGATAAGAATTAGAGGAAGCCTCAGCAAGCACCGAAATATGGATCAATCTATGAAGCCACCGGAGCCCCTAAACCTAGACAAGGAAGAACTAGTCTGGGGTGTTGAGGAGATTGATGCAGAGGAGGTTGAACTGATAACTTAGCTACCGCCGTATATCCCACCAAGAAACTCCACAACTAAAGTGTCTAAAGACCCAGAATCAGCAAAGTTCATGGTATTTGCACCTTTGCTGCTGAAGAATGTGTCGTCTGAGGGAAATTTGGTTGCCCATATACCATACTTGAAAATGGAGGATTGGGACTTGGGGGACCATGCAAAGTTCCCATAGTTCGAGCCAAGAAAGTACCTAAAAAAGGTATATTATGAATAATTGGAGGTCACATGGCTTAAGCTGATGAAATGAGTGGCTAGATTTGGGTGCAAGAGACTCTTAAATATGTTGTGGGTGCCAAATTTTAGCCACAATGATATAAACATAATCTATGCGCATTAATGTTTGACGCTGGTGCATGATGGGTTCCTCTAGTTGGGTGGGTCCATCCCAATCACTAACATGTTGATCCACATAATAACTTTTTTGCCTTACCAAGGAGTGGACCTTGTGAAGGCTTTTGTGGGAAAGTCACAGGAGAAGAAATTTACAGATCTAATGAAGAGCAATTTCAAGTTGATGAAGAAGTCACATGGCTATGAAATTAGATCCATATCCAGTGGCGTGGTGCAGTTTGCTGCACAAATATTGGATGGAAAAATCATGCAGAAGTGTTGTGCGGATGAAGTACCGGCACCAATAGTCTCTTTGGCTTCACAGTGCACCAAAGGAGTCCAATACAACTAGGCTTAGTACTTGTGTCATGGATTTTTGGATGGTTGTAGAGAAGCCCAAGATGAGGGCAAGGCATTCCACTATGTGTGGTTGTTGGTGTTGATTGCATTGGTGGCATGGAGGATGCCCAAAGAAAGGCATTCCCTCAACATGATCCTAATCTACCTGAGGCAACAAATTTCTCTTCGTTGTGGGCCACAAAATACCATGATCGCATTATGGAGACAAAGATATTTTTCGTCTTATTTGAGTTAGAGTTGAGGATGGTGTTTAACCAACAACCAAGGTTATCACCAAGTTTGCATGCACAATACAATAATGTTGTAGATTTCAAGGAATATTTCAATAATCTACACATTCGTACGAAGAAATACGCCATGCACACATGGCACAAGTTTCCATACTTAGTTACCAAGGAAGATATTCTTGGGGTCATCAGTAAATGGCCGAGTGACTGGCTTACCCCCTCTGATGTCGATGTGAGAACTAGTAAGATTGATAAAGGTGGAGCAGCATAGACCACAACCAAATGATAGTAGCGGCAACATAAAATAAGAAGGAATCAAGTAAGGCCTATGTGAAAGAGAATTCAGTGGCAAAAAAAAATTCCACACAACAAAAAGAAGCTGCTATAAGGGAGAAAGAAGCAACCAAAGAAAGGGTCTTTTCCAAAGATGCCGATGTTCAAAAAGTAAAGACTGCCACTACGTTGCAGGCCACTATTGATCTAGGTGAGCTAGACACAGAGCACACCAATGTTGAGGGTGAAAAAGTTGGAGAAAAGGAAGGGGGCACGGACCCTTAGTCCCCTTTCATCGTCAAAAAGAGGCAAAACAGGAGTTCTACAAGGCCACGCAAAATGAAAAAGTTAGACAAAGTGGCTAGTGCCACACCTTTGGTACTCACAGAGGGGGACTTAGATGAGATTGGAGATGTGGTTCACAATGCAATAGAGAACATCTGGAACCACATAAAAGACTAGTACCATCAGATGTTGGATAAGGTGCAGCAGGGCCTACAGTAATTGCAGGTCCAAATAGGTATCACTCAAGCAAGCATGGGACACGCGAGCCTGAAACAAGTGAGTAGGTTGGCCTTAACAATAGAGCTCACCACGAACCTCTATAAAATGCAATTAATATAGGGGTCACTACACATCGAAGCATCAGAAGACAGGGTGCACCTCCTATACATGAAGCATATGACTCTAAACGTAGTGGTGCTTCCTATCCAGAAATTGCATGCACTGCATCAAGGGGTATCTGATGAGCTCAAAGTTTGGGAACAGCGTGCACTAATGATCATCAATGAAGTCAAAAACAATAATCAGCAGATGTTCGAGGAAAAGGCGTAGGCCCTGAAGGAATTGGAGGAAGTAATGGTGCAAAGTTAGCAACTGGAAGCAGCAATCGCGTAGGCCTGCAATGAGCTTCCTGAGTTCTAGATTCCAGCTGAAGCAACCACTGCAGGGAAGATTCAAAAGCTAGTCACCATAGTAAAGGAGGCAAAGGAAAAAATTGGCAAAGTTAGATTTGAGCTGCAGCTATAGATATCTGAGCCCAACTTAAGCTGCAGCTAACCACTCTGCTAGAAGTCCAAGAGCAACGAGAAGCTACTATTAAGGAAGAGATGGATACCTTAGAAGCTGCAGTCAAGGGATGCACTTAGTTGTTTGAAAAAGCCATGAAATTGTGGATCTCACTATAGGAGGATCCAACTCTACATAAGATTGAAGCTGATATCTAAGAAAAGCAGAGGCAGTTTGATGAAATAAGATCTATAGCATGAACCTTAGCACTAGTACAAAGGTTCACTAGATTAGAGGAGGGAAATCACATCCAAAGTGAGATCGATGAGTTCTGTCACAAGGAAGCCATTATATCTTCAAGGACACATGCCTAGGTGGATGAGGCAAGTCAATTGAAACTGTCAGTACAGAGCAAGCTAAAGGCAATGCAACAGATGCAAAGAACCACGAACCTTGCAGTCAAAGGCCAAACCATAAAAAAGATTGGTTGAGGAAGTCTGTTAAGTGCTACACATGGGACATTAGACCTACAAGTATTGAAGATCGATTTTAGTGAGCTACAGTTAAAGATCAAGGTGCCAACAACAGAGTGACTGGAGGATGAGTCACGACTTTGTGTTGGGGGCTTGTTGGGACAAGGTCCCCTGGGGTCAATTTTGCAGACAATTTTTTATTTTTGTAAAGTCTCCACATTTTGAGGAGCGGAGCGCGAAGGTTGTTAGGATTCAAAGGGGCTTTAGGATGGTAAAAACCCCTTATTTTGTTAGAATTTAAGTTTTTTTGTTACCCGCCCATGGTTCGCAGAACATGGTATTGTAAAATAAGATGATATAAAAGAGTCATAGAAGGTCATAGGGAAGGAAGTGAAGATAGTGGAGAACATAGATAGGCAAGTTTTGGGTCTATATTTTCTACTCTTTACTTAGCTTAAGGGGAAGGCTCCTGTAGTTGTGTGCTCCAGACTTTGGTAAGTCTACAATTGAGTGTACGAGCCCCTGCAGCTATGTGTGTAGGGAAGAAAGAGTCTGTAATAGAATATCCAAATGTAATAAAGATTATTCTAGGGAAATATCTGTGTATCTGTGTGTTTATGTTTACTTTTTCATTTACTATGTATTCACTCTATTTACTGCATTTATCATAAGAAACGCTTAATGGAAGTGCGAAAGTGGTAGATATGTTAATTTACTTGATGTTATGAATGTTTAAAGGAATCAGTGCAGAGTTAAATCTATTATCTATAAGTTATTGTAATCTCCGCTTTTTAAGGATTGGGGTTTATGAAGGTCTGAACAAAGCCCTAGAAGTAAGAGGAACCCATCACATAGACTCTTGGATGTAGAAACCTAGTTCTGTTATTCCTTAATACTGCGTCAAGTGAGACTGCAACCTGTGTTATGCAGGTTGTTGCCGAAAGGGCCGACAATGTTTGGTTTTCTTGGTTGGTGTAACTAACTGTGAACCTAGGTTCAGACCCCCTCAAGCCAACAATTTCCATCAAAGTATAAAATTATAAAGTTTCTATGTAGTTGCATCCATAGGGTTAGTGAAGTTTCTTCTTTAGGCCTCCTTGAAGGCAAAAGTTCCTGAATATTAATCTTTGGACTCCAATCTTCCGAATAGCTAGACACTGGTCCTAGATCCTTGGTGATCACATTAACACAACAAAAAAGCATTTTTTTCACCTCTTTTCTTTCTCTTTTCTTTATCCCTTTAAGGATAAGGAGGTTTTCTAAGGATTGGTTCAAAGTTTTAGGGAGTAGGGATTTTGATTTCTTTCCAGAATTTTTTTTTCATTGATGTCTCCTCTAGGCATCCTCCATTTTTTAACGAATTACAATCGTGGAATTTCAAATAAATTGATGCCCTAACTATCATCTTAAGTGGGAACCCTAGAGTCTAATCCTTCAGCTTAGAGATTTATTGAATGTTTATGCTTAAATACTTATTGAAGTATGCCATACGAAACCTTTTCTCTTAATTATCCTGGCCTTGGATGAACTCTTACCTTCTAAATTTCTCAACCAGAAGTCTTGTATAACATTTATTTCAAGGGTTTTTTTGTGGAAAGTCTTACTAGATTCTCCCAAAGCTCACACTTTAATTGAACCTTTCCATTGAATGAGCCATATTTACCTAACTTTGAACCACATCATATACATATTAATCACAAGTGAGGGATAGGCTATGGTGATAGTGGGTCTTTGTCCCAAATTATTATTATGCCTTCCAAATTTAGCCTACAAACTAGGCCTACTATTTTTTGCAATAACATTTTTGGCATTGTTGTCGAGGACATGAGATGTGCATCTTATTCCCTTACAACATCATTGATATATCATTTTGGTAACCCCATTGGAATAACGAAGCCTTATTTCTTCACTGAACTTTATGGTCAATGCTTGTAGGGTGAAGCAAGCATTTCTCTAGGCATCTCTAAATTAACCATGGCGACTCCTATATAATTTACGTGTATCCAAATAGGATATCTTTATTTGATGAATTTCCCACCTTAGACATCGCTAGCATCACTAGACACCCTAATCATGTTACATGGAATATGATACAGTGGGTGCCCAAGTTTGATGGTGACCCACTCTTTGCAATTAATCATGTAGAAATATTTACTGCACATGTTTCAATGGTTGAAGTGGTTCATCAGGGTGTCCTTATAAAGTTATTCATGAGATCAATCCATGGTCATAATTCATTGCTAACTAATCACAAACCTCAGAGCATCTCATATATTGAGGAATTATTTGATGTCTTTCTTAGACATTTTCAATCATGCTAATAATTATACATTCAAGAGGAAGCCTTCATTGAGTGTTGAGAATACCTTGGAAAAGATGATCCTGCTACCCCTTTGGACATTGATATCAGTGATTACTTACATCTTGAAGAAGGTAAATGTGAAATTCAGGGGCATTTTTGTGATGAGGGCCCTATCTACAACACTGATGATGATGATATTGGTAGGACCCTTGGTTTTCCTCATGATCCTGGGGTTGTAGTTGAGTCACATGTCGATCCTTTCCTCACACCTTCTTACACAATCACTAATAATGATGAAAATTTTTTCCCTTTTGAGGGAAATCTTGAGGAAAGATGATCCATTATATGTATCATTCCTCCTCAGAATAATGAAAACACGATGGCTTCATCTCTTATATACAATCATCCCACCGAGCAACCTGTCTCTCAATGTCATCATTTCCCTTCTTCTTCCGATCATGACGTTAGGGTGGCCATAAAGCATAACATTAACAAGAAGGATCTTGAATTCACAATCTTGGTCATGTGATCATCCATTCCATATTTTCATAAAAGGATCTAACTCTCCAAGTTGATGTCCTTCCCATCATGCATTACTCCTCTCCATGATGACTAGGTCTCTTATTTTCCCACCTCCTGCCTTGATTGTCCCACATATCATTCTTCCTATCTTGGATTTTTGATTTATTACATGTGTTGGAATAATACTAAGAGGGGGGATGAATCAGTATTTACAAATCAATAACTTTTTCCATTTCTTAATCAAATTCATATATGCTACTTTAGTCAAGGGAACTCGCTTGTGCACACAACTGTTCTTAGGGAAACCAATGTATATCCAGTGAACTTATGATTCAGTTAATTCATCATATGTTGATCTCTAATTAGTGCATCAATAATTTATTAAACATTAAATAGTAACCATGTGTAGTAATAATAGAGTAAATCATCACACATAAGAAACACACATGAACGGCAAGATTTAAGGTGGAAACCCAATGCGGGAGAAAAACCACCTGCTGTTGTTGTCTCTTTCTTCTTTTAATATAAATAATAATATTTTTACAATATTGTAATGTGTAGAATCATACCAGTATGTAGGCACCCACTTGCAGAAGGCTACAACCTTCTCTCATTCTCCAGCTTCTATCGGAAGGAAGCTACAACCCTCTAGCTTTTGTACTGGCTGATATGTTTACCAGTACATAGGCGTCGACCTACCACCTTCACTCGTTCTCCAACTGCTACTAGAGGGGAGCTCCAACCCCCTGATCTAATCACTAACCACTATTGGCAGAAAGCTTCGACTTCCTCACTGAAGGCTCCAACCCTCAGTAGCCTCCAGGGACCACGTTTCATAAATTTTCAAATTGGATACTCCTGGTACACAACACTACAATATGAAGGCTAAATTTCATAAAATTTTCATACTAGACCTATCAGTAAAAATTGTAGCTCAAAATCAATCACCATTGCAATACATCCAACAAATACATCTTCATCAACCAATCACTAAAACCCAATCATGAATTTTTGTTATAACTGAAACCCAATCATGAATCTTTGATATAACTGAAATCCAATCATCAATCTCAATCACAACTGAATCAATCAAAATTCAACCAATCAACTCGAACAGACATATCACTATAACCGGTACATAGATCTGAACCCAGAACACTGCATCAACAACTAGAACCAACTATAACTTGAAAAATCATATGTTAGAATGTATACGCTACTTCAATGAAGCTAACCTACGTGTATAAGCTACTTCCTTCAACCCAACCTACGTATAACTATAAAGATACTGAATCATAAACTTCTAAACCATAAACTGTACCAATCAATGACATTCTGAAGATCTATTGTCATATCACATATTTTTAAATTGATAGCAGCAAGGATCACCCTTCTTACTCCACTAATCAATCAAATGAACTCAATCTCCTTATATAATCAATTTTACTTTCATATCTAATGAAGACATCATTGACAAACAACAGTAAAATAGCAGCATTGATAAGATAGATCAGTCATCCCTGAAAAACAAGATTTTCTTCTACATACACTACTTGGAAGTGTCGAACTAGCATGTATATGCAGCTTCACCAAGGTGAACCAACGTATAGATCTGCAAATAAAAACTTATAACTTCACATCTATTCCAGACTTTAGATATGCCCATATCATAACATTTAAAGGAAAAAACGTTTGTTGGCACTCATATCTAGCCTATCCATTATCAGATCACATAATGATAAGTCATTATGATCCTGATCCATCATTAGATCTCATCCATCATCAAACACTCAGGTGCATACTTAGTCCACATCAAGTAAAGCATCAAAAACCCATAACACGAACAATTTCTTTTGATCTAACACTTCATAAGATATTCATTCCTTGTTTACTTAGCCCTTTGATCTTCTCCTCCTTATATAGTTTTATCCTTTCTCAATACCTTGGACCAAACAACACTTAGAACCCATGGTATTCTTAAACGACATCAAGTAACCATTATTCTGCTCAATATTGTGGACTAATACCATGGTATGGACCCTTGGTATTCTTTCACCTTAATTTTCTATCCCATACGCTCTTTTCCTCTTGTGAAATTGCATGCATACATATACACTCTTTTTGTACAGTGAACTGACTTGTATACACTCTTTTTGTAGAGTGAACCCGTGTATATAACTTAACATACTTGAAAACATTATTTTTCCTCAATTGCTTGATTATCATATGTAGTCATTTATTCCATCATCCTGTTCTTTTGTACCATTAGTTTATTACCTCTGAATAGACCTGTTATAATGTGATTTTCCATTGTACATTACTTCTGAATTGATTCCTTTGAACTGGCCTACATTTTGTCACATCTGTAAACACAAATTCCATGCATTTTGTCATATCTTGTTTATACTTTTATCAATTAGTTCATTAATCAAATAAAAAATCTTATCAAGGAAAACACACACTAATAATTTCCTTGTACCAAACCTTTAACCATTATTTTGATCCATCATTCTGTCACCACTGATATCCCTCCTGTAGATTCATCTAGTTACCATATACGCATGAGTTTTCCTGCTACTAGTGGGCTGTCATCAAGTACAACACATGCATCATAATGCCAACAATCCCCTACTTTGGACTTGATGGAAACTACTTTGGTGGTTTGTCACCACAACTCGTAAATAACATCAAGACAAGCACCAAGTTGTTTTAAACATCAATCTACTCTCCAAACACAACAATCTAAACACCAAGCTACTCTCCCCCTTTGACATCAAGGGCAAGCGACTGGCTCACCAATGTTAAATGAAGAATTCCATATCTAAATAGTTGGATATGAAAATTGATCATGCTCCCCCTAGGCACATGCTAAATCCTCTAATCAAACTCCCCCTTTGTACGTGTTGAGATGCACTATAATGTCCATGCTCCCCCTAGGCACATGCTAAATCCTCTAATCAAACTCCCCCTTTGTACGTGTTGAGATGCACTATAATGTCCATGCTCCCCCTGAGCACATGCAAAGTCTGCAGAAATATTTTTCAAAATAATAACATAACTCTATAATGAACTTCCAATCATCAATGACTCATACATACATCAATCACCCAGCCAAGTGGGGATACACCAAAACTTGACCCATCCATCAAACCAAGTGGGGATATACCAAATGACTCAACCACTGATCCAAGTGGGATTACATATTTGACATGATCTCAAAAGTCCATACATGACTAAATATGACAATTATTACATCATGGGTCTTTACATGACCTTTACATCAAATGATATACATGACATTTATAAAAAATACCAAAGATCTAAACAAGACCATGATAGTCATCGGCAACTATCATACACCATATATGATCTGCACCATAAGCATCTATCAACAAAATCTAGACCATCAACCTGTATATGTCCAACATCATTTCACAAGATGTGACAATGTACCTTTAATATCATCAAATTGTGATAAAATATGTTGCATATAGATATCTACTCATCCTCTTGATCTCATCAAGATCAACTTGTTCTGTTTCCTTTGTAGAACATAGTCTTCCATGAATCAGCTACACATATGTCATATCTCCAAGCAGTATTACATAACCATTCTCATTATATCATATATATGTGTGAAACCACCATAGTCATCATCCATGACTATACCATCATCATTGTACCAAGAACTGCATGATTTCCATAACAACCCTCAATATATCAACCATGTATCTTTAATAGAGAGTTTTCTAATATACCACAACTAATAAGAATCAATCATGATAATCAACATATGAGAGTATCAAATCTATCATCATGAAGTCAGATGTCTTCATCATTATGTGACTAAGTAAGCCATGTCTCCAAATATCCATGTCTTCATGAAACCTACAATAACACCATTCTCTTTGCCAACCAACATTATTTATCAATGTGTAATCTATGTATCCAGCATAACATGTATCCATAATAGAGATAGCAATATGTATCTAGCTTCTAATCAATGTGAAAAGAAAACCATTTGCTCACAGTTATTTATCAATCAATCTTGCTACCATCAAGAGAAACAATCCTCAACCAAGATACCATGTGAGAGCCAAGAACTATGGGAATCCTGCACCATAACTGCACCATATGAACTTTGTGCATCTTTGAAGGCATGATGATAGAAACATAAAATGAATGAGTGACTAATCATCAAATAATGAAGCTGTGTATTCTAGATTTGTTCTTCTCCTTGAACTTATGAAGATCACCATGTAAGCGACATAACTATATGCATCATCAAAAGTCATCCATAATCATCCATAAATCTGATCTGAATAACAACTATGTGGATCAAGCAGTATCTAAGATCTCATCATAGGAAACTCATGACTACAACATAGCATGATGTATCATTTAAACAATTCAATAACATAAGTGTCCTCACCATTGATCGAAATCGTTATGTACCAAAGGCTTCTGAACATAATGCCAACAATGCATTATTCGAAGCATAGCATATTCTCCCCCTGAACCTATGCCAACTGTTCACTGCCATATCTGATAATTACATATATCAGTAAGAATCATCAAGGAATCATCATCAACTAGATATACATCAAGTCATCAACAACTTATGAGGGTCAAAATCACTTCTAAGTAACATCCAGAGATTGTAGCCATCAATCATCTAGACAAAAAAGATAATTGATAATTGTCTGAACCATATCAAACCCTTTTTCTCTGTCCCACTGCATCTTCAACAAACCAACATATACACGACTGTGAAGCTTCTAAATCACATATATACATGAATTATACTCGTGATAACTGTGTATGAGAATTAGAACACTGAAATTTCATACTTTCAATTCCTCTTGAGTTTGTTATGTCTGTATACTAAGTTATGCCACATTTTTCTGGCTGTAATTCCTTATTCTTCCATACCTTGGAGTGTGATGATTTTTTCTCCTTTTGGTATGCTGGCCGAAATTTTCTCCTGCATTTCTATATGCCAAAAATTGTTACAAGCATAACATCTTATATGCTTCATATTCCTTTGATAGCAATCAATAGCTTTGTGACCAAACATATTGCAAGAAAAACAATATACCTTAAAGTACTTGGAAGTTGATGATCTTTCTGTGTGACAGTGATTAGATTGAACCATTGTACTTCTACATCTAGTTGCAAGAGGTCCAAAATTATGACATACAAAACATTCAACATTATTCATCAGAGGAAATAACTAATTATCACTTCCATAGTTAAGAGTAAATGATTTTCTTTGAAGTATTTCTTTCCTTGGTTGTTGATGGGGTTGACCTCTTATCTCCTTGTTGAGAATTTTAGATTTTGCATTAGAGTTCCTTGCCTCATCTTGTGAGCTATATTCACCTTCAACAGTTTCATGAAAACTAAGACAAAATTTGATGGCCTTTGACTACTAAGAATATCATCCAAAATCATAGTACTATCTTGAAATCGTACAAGCTTATCCTTTTCTTCTAATTTACATTTTAGGATATTTACCTCAGCCTGATATTGCTCTTCCTTTTCAAGATACTTCTTCTTCATGATTTCTTCCACTTTTCTTCCTTCTTCCACTTGTTTCCTTAATTCAAGAACTTCATTTTCTTGTTCTTCAAATGCTTGAAGTAGTTCTTCTTTCTTCTTATTTGAATTTTTAAGATATTCTTTTAGAGAAATGACCACAACTTCAAGTCCTTCATAGTAACTGTTTCTTTCTATAAGTTCCTTTGTTGTTGTGTCCTTTTTATTCACTTCATTTCTCAATGATGTCACTTCATCCTGCAGCCTTTGACTTTGATCTTCCTTCTCTTTGTACTGCTTCTTTATTTTGTTTCCTTCCTCCAACTGAGATTTTAACTTGGTAACTTCTTCTTTGTAGGTACATTCCCTTTTATCAATTAGATATTTTTGATCTCTAATTGTGTCTGTGAAATTTTTAAATTCTGCCTCTATTTTATTTCTTTCTCTTTCACCCATAAGAGAAAATTTAGTTGTTTCACTGCCACATTCATTAACTTCAAATGAACAGAGAAATGTATCACCAGACGACAACAAATTCGTACCTGATAATTATTTTTCTTGTTCATCTTCATTCTAAGGTGATTCTGAATCTCAAGAGTTGCTTCCACATAATAGCCAATCGTCTCTTCCATTGTTACTATTCATTTTAGATGTCTTCTTCTTCTGAGGTGATTTTTTCTTTAGCTTCTTTCCCATTGTTTATACGGATCTCCTTCAAGTGATCGAGCTTCTGCCAAAGGACCTGCTCTGATTCCAATTGTTGGGAATAACACTGAGAGGGGGGGGGTGGTGAATCAGTATTTATAAATAATTAAATTTTTCCATTTCATAATCAGATTTATATACACTACTTTAGTGAAGGGAACTCGTGTGTGCACAAAAATGTTCTTAAGGCAACCAACGTATATCTAGTGAACTTATGATTCAGTTAATTCATCATATGTTGATCTTTAATCAGTGCATCAGTACTTTATTAAACATTAAATAGTAACCATGTGTAGTAATAACATAATAAACTATCACACATAAGCAACACACATGAACACCAAGATTTAAGGTGGAAACCCAATGCAGGAGAAAAACCACCTATTGTTGTTGTCTATGTCTTCTTTTAATATAAAGAATAATCTTCTTACAATATTGTACTAGTGAAAAATGATACCAGTACGTAGGCACCCACCTGCAGAAGGCTACAACCTTCTTGTTGGGTTGTGTTATATTCTTTCCACAACTAACCTACGTAGTGAACCGGGGGGTTAGAGGGGGGCGGGTAGCCTCCCTCTACGGGGTTCGGGGCAGCGCCCCGAGAAATTTTTTTTTGGACCCTATATTAG
>APFE030778118.1:1571-21153 GCA_000404065.3 Pinus taeda
TTAGAGCATGGAATTTGCAGAGAGAAGACAGTTCCAAGAACACCACAAGAAAATGGTGTGTCAGAAAGGATGAACAGAACAATCATGGAACGTGCAAGGTGCATGAGATTGCATGTAGGATTTCCTTTACAGTTTTGGGCAAATCCTGTAGATACTGTTGTTTATCTAATAAACAGAGGGCTTTCAAGTTGCTTGGATGGTGGTGTTCCAGAGGAAGCATGGACAGGTAAAAACGTAAACTACTCTTTTTTAAAGCCTTTTGGTTGTGAGGCCTTTGTCCATATTGATAAAGAAAATAGAACAAAGCTTGAGGCAAGGTCAAAGAAATGTACCTTTATTGGATATTATGTTAATGATTTTGGTTATTTCTTATATGATTATGAAAATCACAAAATCATTAGGAGTAGAGATGTAATATTCAATGAAAAGGTCTTGTATAAGAACTGCAAGAAAGAAACAGGAAAAAGAAAACAAGGATACGCAATCTTGTATGAAATCACTGAAAAAGTAAGGTGGCCTGCAAAATATTCAACAACCACAACAACAACAAACCACACGCAAACAGTAACAGGCACCCCAGAACACCTGAAAGTGGTGTTAGAAAGATTCTTACCGGATTAAAGTAGACCCCTGAACGATACTGCTCCTTCATATATTATATTATTGTTAACTGTATCTGGTGAACTCGAATGTTATGAAGAAGCAATGGCAGGTTGAAGTAGAAGAAGTGGGAGGTAGCCATGGAAGAAGAGATGGACTCCTTAATGCATAACCAGACTTGGGACTTAGTCAGGTTGCCTCCAGGAAAAATTACATTGAAGAATAAATGGGTTTACCAGCTGAAGGAAGAAGATGGAGGAAAACAAAGGTACAAAGCTAGACTTGTGGTGAAGGGGTTTGCACGGAAGAAAGGTATTGACTTTTATGAAATATTTTCTCTTGTTGTCAAAATGACTTCAATCAGAACTATTTTAAGTCTAGTAGCAGTTGAAGATTTGCATCTTGAACAGTTAGATGTAAAGACAACCTTTCTCCATGGGGTTTTGGAGGAAGAGATATATATGTAGCAGCCATAAGGATATGAAGTGAAAGGGAATGTGAAACTAGTGTGCAGGTTGAAGAAGAGCTTGTATGGCTTAAAACAGGCTCCAAGGCAGTAGTGTCTAAAATTTGACAAGTTTATGTCTGAACAAGGTTATACTTGAAGTCACTCTGATCATTGTGTTTATCTGAAAAAGCAAAAATGATGGAAACTATATTATATTGTTATTGTATGTAGATGACATGCTAGTTGCAGGGTCTGACATGTAGGAAATAAATGTGCTCAAAAGAAAATTGGCAAATTCATTTGCAATGAAGGATTTGGGAGCTGAAAAAAAACCCTTGGTATGAAAAATAACTAGAGACAGGAAAAATCGTAAATTAACATTGTCTCAGAATGAGTACATACAAAAGGTGTTGAAAAGATTTAATATGCACAATGCAAAACGAGTTAGTACACATTTTGCTAGCCATTTCAATCTTAGTAAGGAAATGTGCCCAAAGACCCAAGAAGACATGGATTATATGTCTAAAGTTCCATATGCATCAACAATTGGAAACTTAATGTATGCAATGGTCTGCACAAGGCCTAATATTGCACATGCAGTGGGAGTTGTAAGAAGGTACATGAACAATCCAGGAAAAGAACATTGGACGGCAGTGAAATGGATTCTCAGATATTTGAAGGTACCACAAATCAAGCATTATGCTTTGGTGGTTCAAACATTTGTCTACAGGGATATGTTGATGCAGATATGGTACGTGACATAGATAACAGAAGGAGCACTACAGGATATGTATTTACTATAGGTGGTACAGTTGTCATTTGGGTTTCAAAAATCCAAAGTGTTGTTTCACTTTCAATAACAGAAGCAGAGTATGTTGCTGCTATAGAGGCTAGTAAAGAAATGATTTGGTTACAAAGGTTTATGGGTGAATTGAGTAAGGAGCATGATATGGGCACGTTATATAGTGATAGCCAAAGTGCCATTCATCTTGCAAAGAACTCAACATTTCATTCCAGGACTAAACACGTACAAATCAAGTACCATTTCATACGATCAGTGTTGGAAGATGGAGAGTTGAAGCTGGAAAAGATACACACTAGCTAAAATCTTGCACATATGCTAACAAAAGTTGTAACCAAGGAGAAACTGAGAATATGCTCAGTTTTACTTGGTCTTCAAGGATGACGATGAAGATGAGAAACAACCAGGTCCAAAGAGGAGTCATTGTCCAGCAAATGAAGCAGTGGTGGGTTTCTACAATCATTCTCCAAGTGGGAGATTGTTCAGTATGGAGAATGATTATTTAGAGGTCTTTGTTTCAACAGGATGTATACCTAGGAAGTTTGTACACCCCTCCACACGGGGGGGGACTTTTCCCCCCCGTGGGGGTCCGGGGGCCAGCGGTCCCCTGGCGGGGGTTTAGGGGCAGTGCCCCCGAAGCTAAAAACAGATGTAAAATTGCCTTGTAAAAGTATAGTAATTTCTAGTCAATCTGGGCCGTTCATTAGGCGGATGATCTGACGATAGAACTTATGTTTAGTTTAGGGTTTTTTTCCCTAGAAGGCAACCCCTCTCTTCATATGAGGGCATTGTATTTGAGGCTGTGTAATATATGTGTATTCTCTGAGTGAGAAGCAAAGAGGTGAGGCTGTGAGAGAAAAAAGAGGATATTACAACACATCTGCTGTAGGTTGTGTCTCTTCATTTTGCTGGATACTAGAAATGAAGGACTGGCTGTTCGGGGTGGATTTAGCCCAAACTGGGTGAACCACGTATATTTGTGTCTCTATTGTTTTATGCATTTTCTGTGTTTATATTTCTGCAATATTTTATGTGCTCCATTGCTTCGTAATATATAATTTTCTAACAGTTGTGCCTACGAGAGATCTAGTCCCAACTGAACTGCAGTTCTGAAAGTTTCGATCTGGAATTCAATTGGTAACACAACTTGTTTTCCATATACCAACTGATATGGTGTATGTCCCGTGTTATTCCTCCAAGTGGTTCTGTATGCCCACAAAGCCTTTGGTAATTGTTTAGCCTAGTTCTTCCGATGCATATTTACTGTCTTTGTCAAAATGGACTCGATCACTTTTTTCGTGGATTCCACCTGGCCATTTTCTTGCAGGTGATACGATGAGGATTTCCTGGGCCAGATATTATATTGCTCCATCACACCCTGTACCAGAATAGAAATAAACTGCGGACCATTGTCAGAAACAATTTCTCTAGGCACACCAAATCTAGTAAAGATTTCAGTAAAAAGAAAATCAACAACAACTTTTTCTGTAGCAAAATAAATAGCTTTGGCTTCTACCCATTTCGTAACAAAATATGTACATACCAAGATATGAGTTTTACTTAATGATGTTGGATTTGTTGGCCCTATAAAGTCAATAGGCCATTTTTCAAATGGCTCAATCATAAGTTGGGGGCATAAAGGCATTTCATTGGTTTGATTAGGTTGGCCCATTCGCTGTCAGCTATCACAATGCGTGACATACTGTTTGGCATCCTTAAATAGGGAAGGCCAAAAGAAACCAGCACACAATACTTTATATGCAGTTCACTTATTAGTGAAGTAGCCTCCATAAGGTTCATCATGAGTAGATTTCAATATGCAAACACTTCTTCCTCTCTTACACACCTATGGATAATTAGATCTAGACCAATGTAAAAGAGATCTCCTTGAATCCAGGAATATGCGACACTTTTTTGAACAATACTCCGCTTTTCATGAGCATACAAGTGGGGTGGTGTTTTCCCAGTAACCAAGTAATTAGCAATCTCAACAGTCCACAGTGAATCTGTTGACATAGAAAAAAGATGTTCATCCAGAAAATCATCATTAACAGGAGTTGCTTCACTAGGATGATCTAATCTAGAAAGAAAATCCGCTACAACATTAGATTTTCCTGGTCTATCAACAATAGTAATATTAAATTCCTGCAACAATAGTAACCACTTAGTCACTCTACCGCTAGTTAATGGTTTATTCATGAAATATTTAATCGTAGAATGATCAGTATGTACAAATACTTCATATCCTGTAATATAGTGCCTAAACTTATTAATTGCAAAAATTATAGCTAAAAACTCTTTCTTTGTAACTATATAATTTAATTCAGCGAAAGACAAATTCTTACTAATATAATAAATAGCATAGGATTGTTTATTTTCCTCTTGTCCTAAATCTGCACCAATAGCCAAATCTCAAGCATAAGAGGAAATATGAAAAGGCAGAGACCCGTTAGGACCTCTTAAAACTGGTGCATGTACTAACTTTTCCTTCAATTTTTCAAAGACTGTTGGCAAGGTGTGGTCCAAGAAAATTCACTATCCTTAGCTAGAATTCGGAAAAGAGGAGCAAATATCTTAGAAAATTTTTCAATGAATCTTCTATAGTAACCAACATGTCCTAAAAAACCTCTTACTTCCCTTTGAGTTTTGGGTGTAGGAAGTTTTAAAATGATTTTGATCTTTTCTGGATCAACTTGGATACCTTTATCATAAATCAAATGGCCAAGTACCACTCCCGCTTTGAACATTAATCTACATTTCTTGTCACTCAAGGCGAGATGGGATTCCTGAAAACAAAGAAGTACTTTTTCTAGATTTTCGAGAGCTTCCTGAAAAGAATCACCAAACACAAAAAGTCATCCATATAAATTTCTACAAATTCTAAATCAACAAAAATGGCCAGGACTGCCCTTTGAAAGGTAGCCAGGGCATAACATAAACCAAAGGGAAGCACTCTATAAGAAAATGTACCCCATGGACATGTAAAAGTAGTTTTATCCTGATCTTCGGGTGTAATCTGTATCTGGTTATAACCGCTGAAGCCTTCCAAAAAGGAAAAATATTTCTTTCGAAGAAGGGTATCAAACACCTGGTCAAAGAAAGGGAGAGGGAAGTAATCTTTGAGAGTGGATTTGTTTAATTCTCGATAATTAATACAAATACACCATCTTCCATCTTTCTTAGGTACTAGCACTAATGGAGAGACCCACTAACTGTCGGAAATAGGATAGATAAAACCAACATCCAAGAGTTTTTGTACTTCTTCCTTCATAATATCTCTGAGAGCTGGATAAATTCGCCTTTGGGGCTTTCGGACAAGTTGGGCTCCTTCCTGAATATAGATATGATGTGTACAAGTTTAAGGAGGAATACCCTTCATATCTTCATAACCCCATGCAAAGGCACTAAGATGGTTTTGCAACAAATTCACAAGTTGTACTTGCCAAGATGAGTCCAAATATGAACTAATATACAAGGATTTACTGGGGCTAATTTCAACAAGAGTAGTATCAGGCTTAGGAGTACTCAAGGGGGTGGTCAAATGCACTGGTACAGAAGAATGAGAATCATGGTTATCTTGAAAATCTAGGCTAAAAATCTGGCTCAATAGCTCAAAATTAGGCATAGTGTCTAGATTATTCAGGAAATCTTGAATCTCATCTTCTTGTGAAGATCCAATATGCTAATAGATAAAGGAAATGGGCTGAGACTCCTCATCACTACTCTGATCTAACCATAAAGTATCTCGAAGGTCTTGAATGGATCTGGTAGGGGGGTATAAGGTAACTTTCTTCCAAGAATCTCCATACAAAATATACATATCACCGGAGTGACATCCAATATATGCATCGACTGTAGCAAGCAATGGTCGACCCAAGATCAAGGGATGTCCTCCTACTGGGTTCTTTGGCTGAAGCACAATGAAATCAACAGGATATTCCCAAGAATCTAATGAGATGATCACATTGTCCAATACTCCTTCTGGCTTAATTTTAGATCTATCTGCTAATTCAAGCACAATGGGAGTAGGGCGAAGATGAGATAACCGAAGTTGATCCATGGTTTGCTTAGTCATGACATTAGTGGCTGCACCCAGATCTATAAGAACATTAGAGACAAGGATATTACCAATCTGAACTGAGGCAACAGGGTTTCCGGGATCAATATATTTTTCCATAGGCACACATCCCGTCATCAACTCTGCTGCCCTACCAACGAATTGAATGGTTTAGGATTCCAGTCTCTTCCTCCCGTGTTTCTTGAGATAGAGTTCCTTAATAATCTTGGTACAAATAGGGGTCTCTTTGATGGCTTGGAGCAAAATTATCTTAATGAAAAGATTCTGAAGCTCTGATGCCAAGCTAGTCTCAAAAATAGGCTCACTTCTTTCCATTACTAGCTTCTCTGGGAAGGGAGGCTGGCTCAAAGAAGACGACAAGGATTTAGAGGGTAAGGGCTACTTAGTGATAGCTTTCGGAGAATGATTAAGAGTCTCCTCTTCTCCTTTCTCTTCAACAATCACTCTAGGTTGCTTTTGATTTTCTGATGTTATAGTCCTTCTTGATCTTAATTGAATATTATGGACCCCAACTGGAATAGACTGGTACTCAAATAAAGTTGGGTTTGTTACATAGATCATTTGCACTACTTTATTATTGTTAATATTGGGCATAGGTTGAGTAGAAAACCGAGGAGGTAAAAAAGGTGGAGGTAAAGGTAATGGTGGAGTAGACTGACTCGGAGGTTGAGGCACTGAATAAGGTGTATGTGTAGATGGATATGACTGCATGGGTGGCTGGTAGGAATATGGAGAATGAGTTGGCCCTCTCCAACCTTGTTGCCATGGTTGAGACATGCCGATATTGGTTTCCATACTGCCACTTCTGATTAGTGTTAGGATAAGAATATGCATGTGAATTATAACCAAAATAGTGTAGAGAAAATTTAGGAGCCATACCTGCACCTACCTAAGGCCAATTTATTTTTGCTCCTATAGCATACAAGTATTCAGCTTCAGGCTATCCCCCTATGAATACAACTTTAAGTCCTGGTATAGAGGAGCATTTTTCTATGATATGGTCTTCTGCACAAATAACACACTTATTAGTTTCTTTCAAATTAGGAGGATGTTTGTCTCTACATTTAGGACAAAAAATACTTAATGACTCATGTTCCTTCATGAGTTTTTGTTGAAATTTTAAAGAGTCCAACTGTTTGGTAACAATATTCATTATGTCAATTTTCATGTTATCCATTTTATTTTCTAGTCCAATAATCATAGCATTAGTAGATTCGGTTTTTCTATTTCTATTTCGAGTTCCTCTACGAGATCTATATTGATTTCTTGAAAATTTCCTGCATAATTCACAAATTTGTTCGAAATTTTGTTGAGAAATATCACCTTTACCTAACGAATTTAAATTATTTCTAGCATTATCAGTAAGTCCTCTTAAGAACAAGGTTCTAATAGTACTGGAATCAAGCTTAAGTTTCGACCTTTGTAAAATATACATAAATCTTTCTAGGTAGTCTTCAAGAGTTTCAACATCATCCTGTATGACTGCAAAAATCTCATCTTTCATGTCCCGTGTTTTGCAATATTCTTGATATTTAGACAAAAAAAACTCTCTTCATATGACCCCAAGAGGCTATAGTGTTTCCTCCTAACCCCATAAACTAGCACAAAGCTAAGTCCTTGAGAGTAAAAGGAAATAATATTAGCTTCTGAGCATCAGTTGAATAATCATAACTTCTACACAAAATATCAAACTCGAATAGAAAAGAGTCAGGATCTTCATGAACTTTACCATGGAAATGAAGAAGAGTTGATGACGGAATGTTCTTCATCTACGCCACAGTATTAGGGTCCACGATTGGAAACACAAAAGTAGATTGTTTCCCACTTACCTAGTTTTCATCAATCCTTTCTCCATGATCTTCATGGTCTGCGATTGTTTCCCTTTTTCTCCCAACAGACTGAACCACACCTGAGCTGTTGTCACAAAAATCCAGGTGGACTGTTCTTGCATGATGGGTTTGAATTGGATTGGGCTTCCTACTCACAGAAGGAGATCCAATATGAGAATTGTTTTTCAGAATTCTTTGGGCCCTTAATGGGATTTGAACCCCTACCTTTTCTAGGCATTCATTTCAAAAAAGAAAGAAAAATAACAAAACAATTTCTAATAAAAATGTTGCCAGAAATCAATCAACACCAGTAAAATTCCTTCAAAGAATCTTTTCAAAAAATACTGCAAAAGTGAAGGAAAAATTACCTCTATTGCATAATCAGAAAATTCTTACCAAATCAAATCGCCTCCCTGGCAATGGCGCCAAAATTTTGGGTGTAGGAATTACACTTAAGAAAACTCCTCAACACTTAAATTGTCAACTCGGGGGATTTGTAAACTTAGAGATGAAGCACATGCAATGCCAGAGATGGTATGAATATTTCTAATGTCAATCCATACTTTCTTTAAACGAAAGATTACAGAATCAAACTAAAGAGAGAAAAAGGCAACTTGAACCATCAAAATAATCTAAGATTGGAACAAGGAAGAATGCATTTGCAAAAGAGAATTAGAAAGAAAGGGGAAATCACTCTAGGTAACTATTGATCAACTAATGAGTGTGTGTTTTTCTTTAGTAGAGACACTTTAGTAGTCTCATCAGATGGGCCCTTCAAACACGCTTATGTAGAGATTTCCTTCTTGCACTAATTTGTCCTGCACTAGTGCAATATGCTTGCACTGGTGTAGGAACAGAGATCTATGCATAGGGTATAAATGGTGTCTTTACTAAAATCATTTTACTTCCTACAAGGGCTTGAACTTTTTCAAGTTCAGAGCACTCAGATCCTATGGCAAGAAACTAGTTCTTGCACCAGATTAGAGCTTCTTGCACTTAGTATTTAATTCTTTAAATAGGTGTTAATTACTGCAAGTGTTATCAAATTGCACACATAAATAATGAAAGTTTCTGAATTTAACAAAATGTAGAAATAAAGAAACAATCCATATAATCTATCATGTCATAAAGTGTTAATGAAAGCAAGAAAATTGCGAGAAGTAAACTAGAAAGGCTTGCAGTATCACACCAATGTGCATTGGTGCAGGTTCATTTCTCTTGCTTGGACTAGGTGGGGAAACCAATCAAACAGAACTGCAGAAAATGAATAGCATACCAAAGTTCATTGGTGCAGGTTTATTTCTCCTGCTTGGACTAGGTGGGAAAACCAATCTGAAATCAAGTACAGGAAAATGAATAGCACACCAACTTGCATTGGTGCAGGTTTATTTCTCCTACTTGGACCATGCAGGAAAACCAATCCGAAATCAAGTATAGGAAAATGAATAGCACACCAACATGCACTGGTGTAGGTTTATTTCTTTTGCTTGGACCAAACGAGAAAACCAATCTGAAATCAGGTGTAGGAAAATGAAATTTAACTACTTCACATAGTGGATCCACTTTCACTCCGACAAGAATGCATGTGCTGGAAATTAAACCACACTTGTCAATATAAACATAAATTACAAGAAACATTAAAATAGAGTAAATGTGTTGGGTTGGTTGGGCCCTAGCCAACCAACGCATTTCCCTTTCAAATAGAAATGTTGCTCAGTACTTTATCAATTCATAAGCTTTCAAGCACAGAAATACAATTTATGAAACATGAGGCGGAGCTCCCTTCTTATTGATTCATAGAGGCAAACACATGTGTGAATACATAGTCCAACCCAGATCTGGGTGATAACAAAATACAAGCCTGTTATGGCCTCCCTGGTCATATCTCTGTTCTCTACAAACTTCTGTCAAAAGCTATCTTGACCTAATTACATTCCTCGTTGTATAGATCTTTGTCCAAAGGCCAAAAAGATTGTTTAACCAATTACATAACCGATATGCAGAATTTAGCTCTTGGCCTTCAAAATTAGGAAGTTTAACAAAACTGGCCATAACCAATCTCCAGTTGTTCGTTCTTCATAAATCCAATCTCAGCTACCTTTAATCGACCCTGCTGTCATGGTTGAAGCTTGGATGCCTTCAGATCTATCCTATTGTCATGGTTGAAGTAGTGCAAAAATGAGGCGGTGATCAAGGAGGTTCAAATCTGCTATAAAGATTCGCTATGCTGGCACTGGTGCAAGATCCGATCCTGCACTAGGATTAGTGGTCACGGTAAGCACTTGACTACCAAATAAACATTGGAGATATCGATAAGTTACAAGAGTGATTATAAGGAAGAAATCATGTAATACATAATCAATTAATGCTAATTTAAGTTAAAAATATGAAATATAAAGTTGATGCGAAATATGTCATCATTCTTGGACTAGTGTAAGATGAGGGTCTATAAGAGAGGTCAAACAATGGCAAATGATTATGATTTAGGAAGGGAGAAATGGCCAAAAGAGAGCAATTTAGGGGGCTAACAAGTATTTGATATTGGATAAATGAAATTTACACTTAGTTCATCTTTAACAATCTCTCTTAAATTTGGATTCATTCTTCCTTGAGGTTGTCAGATTGGTTTGGCAGTTTCTTCAATATAGATATGATGTACACAAGTATTGGGATTAGTTCCTTTCATGTCAGTGTATTCCCATGCATAAGCAGATGAATGCTCTTGTAACATATTTATTAATTCTTTCTTTTGAATTTCTTCCAGATTATTATTGATGTTCAAAGTTTTTATTGAAAAATTGCTATTGAAGAATTGCCAAATTTTTCAATATAATGTAAAGACAATTGACGAGATGATACATATTCAATATTACATTGTTCTTGAAAACTTTGAATAGGTTCACAATATGAGGAAGATTCATTATTTTCTATTAAATTCAAAATCTAATCTTCTTCATCTATTTGTGAAGTAACAAAGATTGGTCATATACCAATATCATCATCTATCCATTCTTCACTTTCTACCTCTATTGTTGTTTTTGAAGGAGGATATAAAGTGAATTTCTTTGTTGAAATTCCATTAGAAATAAACATATCACCAGATGTACGACTTATAAAAGCATCAACTGTAGCTAACCATGGTCATCCTAGCATCAATGGATGTCCTAAATTATTCTTGGGTGTCAAGATCATAAAGTCAACAAGATATTCCCAAGAATCTAATGATACAAATATATCTTCTAATACACCATCAGGTTTGACAACAAATATATCTACTAATTGCAATAATGAAGGCGTATATTGAATATTAGGAAGTCTCAATTGATTCATAGTTTGTTTACTCATGATGTTTATAACTGCTCCTAAATCAATCAATGTATTTGGAATTTCAATACCATTGATGTGTGTTTTCACGATGGGACTTCCAGGATGAAGATATTTATGTATTTTTGTTTTTTCCATCATGATATCTTCAATTTTTCCAACTAACTGAATTATTTTGACTTCTTTCCTCTTTCTTCCTAGTCTTTTAATACTTAACTCCCTAATTGTCTTTGAAAATATTGGTATTTCTTTGATAGCATGTAACAAAGAATTTTTTATGCAAACATTCTTCAGTTCATCTATCATATCATAATCAGGCAACATAATCTATTTTTCTATCCCTTTATCAATTTTCAATCTTTCAGGAAAAGGTGGTGTTCGAATAGAAACTAAAAGTTGTTCTATGATGGGAGTTGAGTTTATTGAGATATCATCATAATGTGCATGGGTGATTTTTTTGAGATTTTTCATCTTGATGAAGAGATTTCTCTTCCTCAGAGAGATTTTCTTTTTCAAATTCTTGAATAACAACTGATGGTGACTTATTTTCCAATGCTCTACCAGATCTAAGTTGGACATTATTTATATCTAACAGAGTTATCATGTAGGTTTGGAAATTTTCTCCTTCCACATTGTAAATAGGTTGTGAATTTTTATTATTATTCGAGTTTGGAAGTGGTTGAGCAGGTAGTTGATTTGGTCTTTGAGGAAATGGTAATGAAAGTTGTGGATTTGGATTCTAAGGTTGAGTTGGTTGAACGGGCTGAGGGAAATATTGTGGTGGAAAAATATGGTAGGGTTGTTGATATTGAGGATATTGAGGGTATTTTTCGTATGAATTTTGTCATCCTTGTGTGCAAGGTTGAGGCCAAGATTTCCAAGGCATGGGTATAGTCCAATTTCTTTGTGATGGTTGTGCAAATTTTTGAGTGTTAAAACCTTGGGTCATATTTGGTTGTGAATCTTGCCATGGTTTCTTAGCAATAAAACAGATGGATTCTACTTGATTTGGTATTACTTCCTCTTGATAGACAACTTTAAGACCTTGTATTGAAGGAAATTCCTTTGTATCATGATTTTTTGCACATATAACATAGGCTTCTACACTTTTTAAGTCAAGAGGGGATTCTCTCAAAGCATGTTTTTTTCTACATTTTGGACAAAAGAGAGATAACGCAACATTTTTAGCCTTTTGATTGTTTTGTACTTTAAGGGTATCTATTTGTTCACTAAAACTCCCCAAAATATCTGTTTTAAAATAGTCAAACAAATTTCCTAATTAAACCCTATTTACTGTCCCCACTGCAGATTTATTAATCCTAGACAAGACAGGGTCTCTTGGATTTTTCCTAGTTCTTGTTTTACCTCTTGAAATGTGTATTCATAACTCACAAATTTCTACAAATGTTAGCTGGGAAATATCTCCCGTGCCCATCAAATTGAGAAGATCAATCCACTCATCTCTAATGGATTTTAATAAGAGAGATTTCAAAGTTTCTTCATCTAGATTATGCATTTTAGTCCTTTTAACATTATAAGAAAATCTTTCAAAGAAATCTTCAATATTTTCATATTCTTTTTGCATCATTTTAAAAACTTCATCCTTAAGGTTATGGGGCATACAATAATTCTTATATTTCTCTAAGAATGTAGTTTTAATTTGTTCCCATGTTCTTATAGAATGTACTCCTAATCCATGAACCATTTAATGTTGCATCCTTAAGAATTGCTCTAAACAATTTCAACTTTTGAGTGTTAAGAAAGTAGTCATAAAATCTACGCAAGACTTCAAATTCGAAGAGGAATGTTTCAGGATCTTCACTCCTTAATCCATGAAAATTTGGAAGGATGGAGGGTGAGATATTTTTTCATTGTGGTTGTGGCATCTTCATCAAGGATGGGAAATCCAAAAGATTCTGGATCTCCTCTACCACCTCCTCTTCCTCCTCCAATCCTAGGTTGTTCACCATTCACATTATATACCTCTCCTTCCCCTTCTCCAACCATTGTAGATTCTTCAGAACTAATGTAAAGTTCCAAAATTGGATTTTCTAGTTCCTCTTCTAGTTCTTCTATCAATAGAAGGTTAAAATAAGTTTCTTCCTCTTCTTCTTCACTAGGGATTTCTAGTTCTTGTCCTAGAAGTTGCTCTCCAGTTGAAGATAGAAAAATTACTCCTTCTGTTGGGGATGTATGATCCTCTTCTTCTATTATGGATTTAGTTGATGAAGTTGGTGAATCTGTAGGTTGCATTTCAAATCTAAGTACCTCAGGAAGTTTGTGTTTGTCTGCAATAGATGGAATATGAGTTTGGATGGATAGTGTGGCACTATGAGGTCGTGGTGGGGTCAATGATGATGTTGGAATCAAACTTCTACCTCTACCTACAAATCTACCTCTATAATCTTTCTCTATGCATATCAATTTTTTTTATTATTTAAAAAGGAAAAGAAAAAGACTTCTATATACACTTCCCCGACAACATCGCCAAAATGTTTGGTAATTTAATTGATGTTAAATTACTTACATAAAATTATCAACTAGGGCTAGTAAACTGATGAAATGTATGTGCACTGTATGTGCTAGAAGTCTTTGTCACTTATTAAATGCCTAAATCAATTTGAGTTATCAAGATGCACATGTTTCTCTATGGATATATAAATAAAAAAAATTGCTTATATCAAATATAATCAATTCTATTCTCTTTGCTTAAATAACAATTTCATCATACTTAAAATAAACTTCAAACTTGCTTCATAAGATCACACTCACACTTGAAAGAAAATCACTCACACACTTGCTTAAAGTAAAATCACATTTGCTTTAATGAAAATAAAACACACTTTCTTAAAGGAAATTCACTCTTGAAAATTACATTCAAATGGAAATCATACTTGCTTTAGTAATAATCATAACCCACACTTGTACTTAAATAAAATCACACTCTAATCATACTCATAAGTGGATCTATTTCTATGAAAACTATGATTGAAAACTACTGCAATATAAAACTTAAATTCCTACTATTATTTTGAATTAAGCTCTATCCATATGCATCTAAAGTCTCTCCTTTACTGATCAATAAAATGACTAGTAAAATAATTTCAAATCTGCATCTAAAATCAAAACTTGAACACTTGAATGAATTGACAAAATCTAAAAGAAATGTCTGTGGAAACACTAACTGTAAATAAACAAAATCCTTACTGTCTAGAGGGGCCCCTCCTACGAGAAGCAGACAATGTTATAAATCTTTCACGAAATGATTATTCATGCATTGGAATGCACAACAAGCAAAGGAGTTGAAACACCGTTTTTATATAAAAATAGAGTACTTCACAAATACAATTTTCATCCTCTTTAGCTATGTCGAGAGGCATATTTATAAAACCTTTACGCAATAAATCTTTTCAGAGATTTACGCCTATGCTAATCAACATAAGCTATATTTATCCTAAGAGATAAGATATCATAATCTTATTCATTATTTTCTAACAATGTAGAAAATCATGAAACGAAAAATTTGCATCTCGCTTGCTTGATCCACGCCTTCCACGTCATTTGACTTATCCTTTGACTAGACTAACAAGGTGACTTTTTCATCGATCCAAGTTATGTAAATAGGAATGAATCATTGTCATTATTTTCCAGCTACCCATGTGCCCCGTTTCTCAGATGGAGCTCCACAACCTATCAAACCTTGGATCTAGCTGCAGAATCACTGTAATTTGGTAGCTTAGGTAGATATTAAGTCAAATAATAAAGGCAAATGACACTTATGAAATATATGATGATTATATACATGTTATGCTTCAAACTAGTAAATTGATACCCAGATTGTAACTTATGAAGGTCAAAAAGGAAGGATTAAGGTGGAAAAAGGAATGTCAAAAAGAAGCAATTTTGGGTTTCAACACTTAGCTTCGTTTTCTTACCAATTTGGCTAACCACCATGATTAATATTCAATCAAGGATGTGAGAGGTTCAACCCTCCTAGTGCTATAAGAACCATTGATGGGTAGAAATGCACCACCAATTAGCTCAAGGGATTTAATCCATAAGAGAGACCCAAATAGATTTTCCCTTATGAGGATAGCCAAATCATCCAGATTGTATGGCGCAACAACTAGTTTTGATGGTATTTAACAATGGGAAATGATGTGAATTAAATAAAAATGAAAAAAACCATGGAAACACTATCCTATAAACTATAAAATAGAGGAACTGTAATTAAAAAAAAAGATTAGTCTAGATTTATTAAAACCAATTTGGTCACTTGTATATGAAGAAGTAAGAAAAATAAAGTTGCAATTCAAATAGCATGTATAATCATGATCCACTAAATAACTATGTAGAAATCCATATTATTTGTGTAAAGCAAAATATTACTCCACTATGATAGCAATAAATGACAATAAAGCTACACTTAGCTAATAAAGAAATGTGCGCCTAATCTAACATGTGAAGGAATATGCACCTATACAATATAGTCCATTAGCATGCAAATTCTTATTGCTTGATTCCATTGAATTCTCAATTTACAAGTCCTTATGTATAACTCAAGGAGTGATGCTTATCAAAAAGGAAAAGAAAGAGACAATTCTACTTTATACCCTATAAAAGAAATTTGTGCCCACAAAATAGTCCAAGGAATAAGAAAATCTCTTAAGCATAGCAACTAAAGTTGTTAGGATAAGAATTGGAAAAGACGCAACTAATATGAAATTGTAGAAGAAAACCATTCTATTCCTAAAATACTCCAAGAAAAATATGGAATTTCTTAACAAAATCTTGGCTTGGAAATTGGCTTCTTAGTCAATTGAGTAAAAATAGTTCTTACAACAATCTTAATATCCCTTGAATACAAAATTTCCCAACATATGATCCTTGGGACACAACGCATATTTATATTATTATAAAATTCCCCTCTTGTGATAAGTTTGTGGGTGGTTTAATCATGAAAATGAATTTGGTTCCCAGATTTGACATGTAACTATTAGGAACAACCTTGACTAGCAAAGTGAAAGTGGAGTATGTATGTCTCCATTCTTTGGTAGTCTTCTGTGTTTCCTCCCACTCTAGTGTTTCTATAGCCAATTTTCCTTTTTCTTTCCATATTCTCCTCTTTCTCTTCCTTGGGATACCACCTTAGCTTTCTTGTGCTCTTCCACCTTTCTTTGACAACATGATAAGCAATAATTATTATGACCTAAAAGAAAAATATATGTCATTATAGGTCTAAATTTCAAGATGGGTATGTAACAAGATAATGTACATAGGGCATGCAATAGAAAATTCAACAAGATTGACCACAATGCTCAATCTTGGAGTGATGTGACCCAGAAAGCTTATCTTCCCCCTCCTTTGGGGTCATACTAGGAGATATCTTAATGTAGATTCACTCTTTGACAGAGTGATTCATTCCTTGGTGCATGTGTGTTCTCTCGATACATAATCACTTACCCCAATATTGTGATTCTCTCTTCAAATTAGGGGTTTAGGTCCTATGTTCGAGACATGAGGTACCTCATACCCTTTTCTTATGGATATGAGGGAGAAAATTCTACACTAAGGTGAGATGATAATCTCCCATAGTGCATTTACTGATCCATGGTGGCATACTTGGCCTTCCACTTCCCATTTATGCTAATCTTGTTGAAGTGCCATAGTCACCACTCGAGCATGTTCTTGAGATTACCTAAGAGAAGCTTCGAGTGGGCATAACCATCCTATGGTGAATTGTCATTTTGGGGGAGAAATTTATGGATTTAATGAAGGTGGACATATTGGGAGTATTTCTATAGCTAATCAAGAATTCTATAAGGTAAGGAAAGAGATATTGTGAATTCCAACAAACAATTTATAGGTTAAATATTTGAATTCAAGAGTATATCATAATCCAAATCTCCTATACTTGATATATTTCACCATACCCTCTCATTTTGAAAAGAGGCCTATCTCTTAACACTTATTAACTAATCAAATATTAACTCGAATTGAGAAGAAGGATTTAATCATGCGATTTTTTGTGTCCATAAATTTTTTGAGTATGATTATTTGGTTTGTTCAAGTTCTTTTGAGGCCATTTCACTTTAAAGAACTATCTGGTTCATGGGACATCAACTGGATGAATTCTAGTCGCTTCATTATTTCAGGTTACCTAATTGATTCAAAGATTCCATTACTGGTCTGTATGGAGAGAAGGGAGAGGAAATCTTTAGCCAATTGTATGAAATTGGTACACACCACATGAGACTGTGAAAGGACAATAGATGTCATATCATTGAAAGTTCAGGAGGCAAAAAGAATGGAGTCACAACACCACATTGCAAGGACACATGTCTAGGAATCAAGGCACCAAAACAATATAGGAAAATAAAAGTTTCTATTGCACATCAATATTTTTCATATCATTGAGAATGAGTTAGTAATGCATGTGGATGTTATCGAAGAAAATATTTGATTCTCTAGAGGAATATGATATGGTGGATGTTAATGTTGGAGTGGAAAACAATAGGCCACATGTTGATGACACATGTTGATAAAATAGTGGGTTACGAATCAATATGTCGAATATGAAATAGTGAGGTGATGCTTAGGAAGCTCCAATAGTCAAAATGCTACTAGTCATACATGTGGATGATAGGTGGAGAATTCAATATCACACATCATGGATAATCGATCTAAGTGATATTGGATTGCCTGACCACAGGAACTCTGTGGATGATTGGTAGAACATTGAAAAAATATCATCAAGGGATTACTACTTGGAGTAGCAAAATGCAACTCAACAATGGAAAAACAAGAAGCCATAGATGTGGATGACTAGCAGAGAACTAAAGGAATGAATTTTTAGAGTATAATTGATATATGTGTGGACGAATGTTCCAATAAAGGGCTCTACCATCGATACACATGGACGACTAGCAGGGAATTGTGGAAAAGACTCATTGGAGGTTGGAATATGCTTAAGGAGAGGTTTAACATAGGAAATAGCGCTAACCCTACATGATCCAAGGTGGATGTTGGTGGCCACCCACCTATCCCATTTGGACCCCCACAACTATCTCTTTCATTTTTTCAGTTTCCTTAATTATAGCATAGTTTATTATTTTTAGCAGTTTTTCGGGTCATAAACTTCCGGAGCCGTTTTGAGGCCATAAACGACATTTTTGGGAAATATACCACCAGCTATTTTCTGTCTAAATTGTCTTTTCCGTCGTAGCCCTCGGAGAGATCTTTTCGAGGACTACGACGAAAAACACGATTTTAGACAGAAAATCGCTGGCTGTAGATTTACCAAAAAACATCGTTTAGGGCCTCAAAATGGCTCCAGAAATTTAGGACCCGAAAAACTGCTAAAAATAGTAAACTATGCTATAATTAAGGAAACTAAAAAATTGAATGAGACAATTCTGGGGGTCCAAATGGGATAGGTGGGTGGCCACCAACACCCACTTGGATCATTTACTGATTCGGATTTAAACAGGAATGCAACAAATTATAGAGATAACCATAAACATAGAGATGCAGTGGAAATAATACTTCATTTCATTAATGTAAAATACTGAAATATGCTTACAAATAGGAATGGAAATAAACCAGCTAGGGTGATGGTAGCTTATCTCTGAGAAGAGACGTGGCGGCTACATGCCTCTGAATTGTCTTACAATGAGGCTCAAGGGCCTTTTTATTATTGAACAATAAGAGAAAACCCTAAACAACCAAAACCTAAACCTGAGGAGATGTAACACCAAGAGTTTGTGGGCCCCGTTGGGGTGAGTTGGACAACCAACTTTCCGGGGTCGCGAATTGGTCATATTATCTCCGTTTGATGCGCATGATAGCCCGTTGGAAAGATCTCTCTGAGGACTATGATGGAAAAGACGATTTTAGATAGAAAATTGTTGGCGATAGATTTCCCAAAAAATGTCGTTTAGGGTTTAGGGCCTCAAAACGGCTCGGAAGTTTAGGACCCGAAAAACTGCTAAAAATAGTAAACTATGCTATAATTAAGGAAACTGAAAAATTGAAAGAGATAGTTGTGGAGGTCCAAATGGGATAGGTGGGTTTCCACCAACATCCACCTGGATCATTCCTCCCCCCAGGAAGCAATGGTCCCCATTGCATTGAGTTCCTCCTTGAGATGAGGAAGCTTTTGCTGGGCTAGGTCTTTGGTGAGCTATTCGGCAATCTCTGATGTGTCCAGAAATGGTGGAAATCATGGTTGATGACGGTCCACATTGAACACTCGGTGAAAGCGAAGAAATGGAGGAATGTTGTGCTTCAAAGCATTGTTGCCTGTAGCCTTGTTACTGGTGTAAGGACCATGTCGAAGTGGTCTGAGTTTCTGATCGGTTCTGTTAGGGTCCCACCCTAACCCCCTTATTCATGTCATGGGATCACGTCATAGTCAAGAGTCAATAAAGCCCATATTAATATTTGTAAGTGGTTAACCCAGTTAGTTGCAAATGGGACCACAATTAGTTGTAAATGGGCGG
>APFE030778119.1:0-39754 GCA_000404065.3 Pinus taeda
AAACACATACCCACTTGTAGATCTTCTCTGATCCATATCTCCAGCCCAGTCTGCATCAACAAAGCCACGAATATCCAACACTCTATCCAATCTTGGTCTTCCTTGGTAGCATAAACCATAATCACTAGTGCCAAGCAAATACCTGAAAAGTCGCTTCACTGTTGTCCAGTGCTCCTTCCCTGGTTTTGACATAAACCTGCTCAATACTCCCACTGCATGTGCAATGTCTGGTCTTGTACAGACCATTGCATACATCAAGCTACTGACTACACTTGCATATGGAACATGGGACATGTCCTCCTCCTCTTCTTGTGTCTTGGGACATTGTTCAGTAGATAACTTCACACCTACAGGAATAGGAACCTTCACCAGTTTACTATCCTGCATATTAAACCTCTGCAGTATTGTCTCAACATACTTCCTCTGGTTTAACTAGAGCTTCCTCTTTAGCCAATCTCTTTTAATTTCCATGCCCAAATTATAGTTTTTAGCACCAATATCTTTCATGTCGAATTTGGAGGACAATTGGGTCTTTAAATCCTAGATAATTTATTTGCCATTTCCAACTAGCAACATATCATCCACTTACAAGGCCAGATAAATAACACGGTCACCAATTAATTTAAAATACACACAGTGATCTGCTTTGCTTTTGGTGAAGCCAAGTCCCCGTATAAATGTATCAAATTTATGATACCACATCCTTGGTGACTGTTTTAACCCATACAAAGACTTCTTTAAATTGCATACCAGTTCTTTCTTACCCTTCATCGGAAATCCTTCAGGTTGCTTCATGTAGATTTCCTCTTCTAGATCCTGTGAAAAATTGTTGTCTTCACATCCATCTTTTCTACCTCAAAATCAAAATCAGTAGCAACAGATAAAAGTAATCTAATAGAAGCTACCTTGGAAACAGGAGAAAAAAGATCACCAAAATCAATTCCCGGCACTTGGGAATAACCTTTTGCTACCAACCGAGCTTTGTATTTGTTACACAGTAAAATGTCACTGCCATCATGTCAGTCTCCTTACTGTGTCATAAAGCCACATTCACCTCACTTATGCTCTCTAAAATGGCTAAAAACCCTCTTTACCTAAGTTAATTGAATCATCGCGTCTGTTTATTAAATAACCGCGCTGACTGGCGGAGGATAATGTAACTGCTGCGCTGCCAGCACGGAAGCACACGTATTTTCCGCGCTGGTCCAATTTTACGGACAGCGCGCCCTCCGTTTGTATCACTGTGCGCTGACCAGACCTCTTCTATAGTTGATTTGCGATGCCAGCGCGCCAGCCCAGTTTTGCACCCGCATTGATCCTGTTTAGGCGAGTTTGTTCTAACAGCCAGCCTTCCAGATGACTCCAGACTTGGTTGTTAGCATTGTTGAGGTCTCCATCCTTTCTCTGGCATGTTTGTTCGACTGATCATCCACTTATCTTGGGGGAGGGCTCATCCTTTACCTATTCATGGAGACTCCTTCTCCTTTATAAGCCTCCTCCATTTCCCATGAGCAGCTAGTTTGGAACTTATAGACTTTGATTGAGGAATTCTTAGTGCATTAGTGCTGCTCTTTGTAGGCATTTGGTGTGTTGTGTGAGGATTGCTTTTGAGCTTGAGGAAGGTCATGACTTTGTTGCCTTGTATGTGAGAGAGAGACCTCTTTGACTTGGGAGATCTACTTCAAAGGTGAATGCTTGGAAGACACGCTGGCTGGACCCTCTAGAGAAGGACTCAGCGTCAGGACTTCAGTTGTACCTTACTCTATTTTCTGATTAATAAAGATAGATGACTACTCTTATGGTTCCATTTCCATTTGTCCTATGAATGATTGATGTAAATTGTATCCTTCCTGACTGATACATAGTTGTTTTTAAAGTAGATTTTACGCTCGCGTTTGCTCTCTCTTTGCTTGTGCAGGTGTTCGTCCGCGAGGATAGCGGAGAATTGTGATCGGCTGGAGCGAAGGAGTGGGAGGATTATCTCTTCGACAAACATAGCGTTGGAATCCAAGTAGGTTTCCCTTACCCACTTGTTAATTACAACTAGGAACCTGCAGTGTAGCATTGTTTGATTGTTGCTAGACCCCCTTTGGGCTAGTAGGGATCGCCTCTATCCGTAGAGGGGATTTACCTCTCCAACACTATGGACTATGATAGCGGCAGTGATGAAGAGCAGGACGATGAACTTCAAAACAGTGGAGTGTCACAGTGTCCTCTTAGTCCTAATCCTATAGACTATAAGAACAACAGTGATGAAGAGCATGATGACGAATTTCAAAAGAATGGGGTGTCATGATGTCCACTTAGTCCTAATACTATGGACTATGAGAGTTGCATTGATGAAGAGCATGATGACGAATTTCAAAAGAATGGAGCGTCCTGGTGTCCACTTAGTCCTATTCCTAATGACTATGAGAGAAGCAATGATGAAGAGCATGATGACGAATTTCAAAAGAATGGAGTGCCACGGTGTCTGCTTAGTCCTAATCTTATGTACTATGAGAGCATTAGTGATGAAGAGCATGATGACAAATTTGAAAAGAATGGAGTGTCACAGTGTCCTCTTAGTCCTAATCCTATGGACTATGAGAGCAGCAGTGATGAATAGCATGATGACGAATTTCAAAAGAATGGAGTATCATGTTGTCCTCTTAGTCCTAATCCTATGGACTATAAGAGCAACAATGATGAAGAATTTCAATTGAATAGAGTGTCACAATGTCCACTTAGTCCTAACCCTATGGAGTATGAAAGCAACAATGATGAAGAACATGATAAATAATTTCAAAAGAATGAAGTGTCATGGTGTCCACTTAGTCCTAATCCTATGGACTATGAGAGAACCAATGATGAAGAGCGTGATGAAAAATTTCAAAAGAATGGAGTGTCATGGTGTCCTCTTAGTCCTAATGGAATGGACTATGACAGCAGTAGTGATGAAGAGCATGATGACAAATTTCAAAAGAATGGAGTGTCATTGTGTCCACTTAGTCCTAATCCTATGGATTATGAGAATAGTAGTGATGAAGAGCATGATGAAAAATTTCAAAAGAGTGGAGTGCCATGGTGTCCTCTTAGTCCTAAACCTATGGAGTATGAGAGTAGTAGTGATGAAGGACAGGATGAAGAACTTAGTCCTAATCCTATTAACTATAAAGGTAGCAGTGACAAAGGACAAGATGTAGCATTTTCAGTAAGTAACCAATCACATTTTCGACGTAATCCTAATTCTATGGACTATGAGAGTAGCACTGACAATGCACATGAGGAAGAATATCCAATAAACATAGAGTCAAATTTTCCATCTAGTGCCAATTCTAAGGACTATGACAGTATCACTGAAGAAGGGGAAGATGAAGAATATCATCCAAGTTAGTATTTGAAAAGCACAACTAATCATAGTGTGGATAAAATTCCTCTTAATGATGATGAAAATGCTTACACAAATGATGATCCAATGATGGAGATGTTGCCAATAAATATTGTATCAAGGAGTAGGAGCAGACCTTTTCATATCAATGCAATATCCTCTAGTTATACAAAGGGTAGAGAAGAATATATGATGAGAAGAAGTTCTATCAGTGCTCTCATTTCAAGTGAATTTTGTCAAAAAGATTGCTTGAAAGATATGGATTTCAAATTTGCATTAGAGAAAAGGAAGAGATATTTGTCAATGAATAAAATCATACAAAATTCATATTTAGTTGGGTGCATGCAATCTACATTGTTTGATTATGATTATCATATTGTGTCCTTATTTATCTATAGAAGGGATTTCAAAATGTTTCATTCGATGGGGAATTTTTGTCTCTTGAGAATTCAAGAAAATTTGGAAAAGGATCCCACATTTTATTCAGAAGTACGTCATAAATGACAATTTGGGCCATTATCAAATATTGCAATGTCATGGATGAAATATTTCTTTCAAAGCATGGAGAGTGTATGCCAAATAGATAGACAATACATATTCTAGATAATTTTCCAAGATGAGAAATCTACAACTTATACAAAGAATATGCAGAAGGTGCTGAGGGACATGGTTGGTTTATTACATATCAATATTTTGTGAAGGTATGGAAGAAAGAATTCAACAATGTCTGTATTCCTAGGAAGACAAGGATGGACATTTGCAATACATGTGCTTCTCTTAAATAAAAAAGGGACAAGTGTGAAGGGTCAGAAAGAGGTAAGCATTCATAACTTTAAGTTTTAAAATTGTATAGTGATCAACTATGAAGACATATTTCTTAATGGCTTTCTTTTATGTTGTGTAGATTCAATTGGCAAAGAACTTCAGGAGCATCACAAACAACAAACAGGTGAAAGGAAAAAGTTGTACAAGCATTGAAAGAAGTGTTATGGTAATCTGAATAAATATTTGGGTTTGAGAATTGATGGTGTGGACTACAAGAAAACACTTTTACCACATTTTGTTCGCACACCTAAAAATTTACAAGAGGAAATTTTATTCAGTATCACTTGGTCAATTGTATGGTCGTGAATGGGAAAATGTTGCCAAGGGTGTACTTCACAACTCCAAATATTCATAGTGATTAAAATCTGACAATAACCATAATTCATGATGTGCTTTCTCATTGGTATGGTAATCTTCCTGATGTTTTGTATCTACAATTGGACAACACTTGCCGTGAAAACAAAATCCAGATAGTTTTTGGATATCTAAACATGCTTGTTGAATTGAGAATTTTTCAGAAGGTAAAGATTGGTTTCCTTCTTGCTGGGCACACTTATGACCATATTGATCAGATGTTCAGTTGTTTTTTAGTCACATTGAGGAGGAAGGGAGTTCGGAGCTTGCCATCATTAATTGAATGTATTAAGAAATCATACATGCCAGAGCCTACTTTTGATGTGTTGGAATAAATTTTTGACATGCGAATGTTTATTTTGGGATCGCATGGTGAGGAGAAATGCATTGAACAACTTAATGAAATTAGCTTCCAACATCAATTTTGTATCAAAAAAATTGATGGGAAAACACTAATATGGGGCAAGAAGTATTCAACACTGAGATGGGCACCGTCATCAGGGTTGAATTTTTGAAGTTGATTCTATATCATCAATATTTCATCAAAAATATCGTATTACAATCAGTGGTGAAGTTCATATGCACACAACAAATAGAGATATAAATTATTCTATTTGCCTGGAAGAAATTAAAAAATGTATTAGATATACATATGAGTACTTTAAAATTATTGATTCAGTTTGGTGGGAGTCATTTTTCAATAATCAAAGTGATATCATTTCAATAACAACAAATGAAGATATACCTTTGAAAAATCCATTTATTTGGCAACAAAATGTGTCAAATGAACACGAGGAAATAAACATTGTTGAACAACAAAAATATGAAGGTATTATTAATTCTTCACAAGTAGATGAAAGAGAGATGTATATTGGTTCCAGAAAATCGCGTGCACAACATGAAGCCATGGAAGAACTTAATTGGTGGTTCAGTACAAGATATTAAGGAAGGTCGCATGATCGCAATGCTAGGGAATGGAGATCCCAAAGGCTATCCATTCTAGGTTGCTAAGGTTATAAATGTCTTTACAGAAAATGAGGATATTAGAGGTGTTGAACTAGATTGGTATGCCATAAATACACACCCATTCAGTGGTGTGTTGATTCGAATTGGATCCATGAAGATTATCACAACACCATGACTATATCAAATCAGGACAAAACTTCAAATTCAAAGAGCACAGAGCGATCAGAAAGACCTCTAAAGAGTGGCATTTGGCAACCAGCGAGGAACGACAAGGATCTCGGTCAAAGCGCACTGACCGAGGCCCATGGAGACTATGTAGGACGTGAAACTGGTCATTGGGAAGCCTGAATCAGGAAGCTGAGGGCATTTCTGATGTGCGATTACCACTTAGCACTTGTCATGCATCATTGGGAAAAACCCCTTGAAAAGGAAAAGCCCTGAAGCACTCAGTTGCATGGAAGCCAGGAAAACCATGGGGAAAGCGCTAAAGGCTAAAGGCGGGACCTGCACTCCAAAACCGGCGGTATATTGGGGGCACCCTTGTGCAGTAAGCAGATTCGGAGAATAATGAGCGATTCCATTCAGCGCTTGACGCATGGAAGGCAGATGAGAGAGAGAACCACCCCTCATCATATGCTAACAGTTGAGCAAGTCAAGCACGCAAAATAAGCAAATTTCATCGGATCTAGGGGCTCCAAATCTAACGGTAGACATCTCACCTGATGGAGGAATAGGATTTAACAAGGGATTAATCTACAACAAAGAGATCTTGACGTCTAATTTGATTGCTGAGTTGGTAGATGACTCACTCAGGTGTGTAACCAAAAAACCGAACCGACGACGAAGAGCTAGCACAATTCACAGGAGGACAAGTGGCCACTCCCTATGAGCCATTGATGATGACACAGAGACAGGGAACCCTAAGTGAGCAGCAGTAGGTGATTGGATGGGGGCAGAAGAGGAAGCGAGCAGTCATGAGATCTATTGGCTTTAAAGCCATGAACAAAGACAAAGAACAGAGGACACCGAGAGGAAGAACTAGAGAGAAGAAGATGAAGACAAAGAAAGGGAGAGACGAGAAGCAAAAAAGTAGATAGATAGAGAGCTGAACTGACGTGCAACACAAGGCAGCATCGAGCAGTCCCTGAGAGGATCTGTCAGGAACTGAGCACCACATTGGGCTTCTCCCATTAAAGACCTGAGAGGTCAAGTTCGAGTAAGGAAAAGAGTCCGTGTACTCTAGTGGCTTGGGGGATCTAGGAACCACCCTACCAAACATTGTTCTATTTCAGGAGACTCAATTTGAGCTCCTCATTGTAATTCTTTGCTTTAAAGACACAATAAAAGAAGGCCACCATTGAAAGCTAGATCGGAGATGTAGGCCTGGAGGATAGGGTGAGCTCCTTATTAGTTGTTGTGTTGTTGTATTTGTTTTATGTGTTTCTCTTGTTGTTTTTCATTTTCCAGTGCCTTTGTATCTTGCAATCTGATCGATCCGTTGCCTAAAATAACACAGACACACACCAACACATGAGTCTATAATACCTTCATTCCATAATTCTTTAACTGAGATCACTCAAGGGTGATTATTAGATCAATTGGTATCAGAGCTCTAGGCTATTAAGGTTAGACAAGATTATGTTGGTTTAGCTGTGAATTCTCATTAAATCAAAGCTCAAATTAGGATAAGGAGAGTTGGTCGAAACTAATCCTGAAATTGGGAGAGTCTATCCTCGGAAGACAATGTCAGAGGAAGGTCCTATGGGTCTAGACCCTCAATTCATAGAAAGTTTTCTAGCCATAAAGTCCATGGTAGAAGAGATGTATAGGGACTTTAGAAAACATAGGGATGAAGGTTCATCAGGCTCTAAACAGGAGAAAGGAGAAGATGAGTTCCGCTTCCATGACCACTCAGAAGGAAAAGGGAAAGAGGAAAGCTTTCTCACATCTCCTGATAGCCCTAAAAAGAAAGCATCTTTGATCAAAATAGATGTTAAATTTGATTTGCCTATATAGGATGGAGACTTAAATGCATGAAAGTTGGACAATTGGATTAGACAAATTGATGTGTATTGCAGAGTGCAGAAAATCGACTCAGACAAGAGCCAGATTCAGCTGGTAAGCCTATGCCTTGGAGGCACTGCCTTGGTTTCATGGGAAGGCAAAACCCAAGATGACATGAAAAGACATGGTAAGACTATCTCTGTCTAGAGCAAATTTGTGTCCGCAATCAAAAATCAGTTCTATCCATTGTCCTACACGAAACAAGCCAAGATGAGTTGGCAAGCTCTCGACAGTTAAAAGGGCAAAGTGTGAAAGGGTACACTCAGGAATTTAGAAAGAGAGCATTGACTCTAGGAATTTCATTAGACTCACCAAAGACTCTATTGAAGTACATTCGTGGTCTACATAGCTACATGAGGCACAACATCCTCATGTTTAATCCCACTAATTTAGATGAGGTATCCATACAAGCTACTCATCTAGAAGCTAGAGGAAAGAATGGAAATCCAGAAGTTGGGGGACCATCCCAACACATTGCAAGCAAGAGAAAGGAGAAAAGAAATCAGAAGTGGAAAGCAAGGAAGGCTAACACTGCATAGAAAAGCAAAGATTCATGCACTCACTATAAAAAGGATGGTCATGATGATGAGCATTATTGGATTCTTCATCCATAGCTGAGACCTAAGAAGTTTGAGGGAAAGAAGAAGAAGACTGCTGCAGCTATTCATAAACATTTGGGTTCAAAATGGGGAGATGAAACAACCATTGTAGCCACAGGTATAAAAGGTTGTCTGCTTTAGAGAATGCTGAAATCAAGGAGCAGGTGCAGGAGTTGCTCGAGAAGGGCTTCATTAGGCCTAGCACATCACCATGTGGGTCACCAATCGTTTTGGTGAGAAAGAAGGATGGGTCGTGGAGAATGTGCATTGATTACCGAGCACTCAATAAGATAACAATCAAAAATCGTTATCCCCTTCCTCGCATAGATGATCTTTTAGATCAATTGAAAGAAGTTATTTACTTCACCAAGCTAGACTTGCACAGTGGATAGCATTAGGTCAGAGTTGCAGAACAAGATGCATGGAAGACTGCTTTCAAAGCAAGGTAGGGATTGTATGAGTATTTGTTTATGCATTTTGACTTAACTAATGCTCCTACTACTTTCATGAGTTTAATGAATGATGTACTCATACCTTTTCTTGATGATTTTGTTATTGTGCATCTGGATGACATTCTGATTTTTAGTAAAACATGGGAAGAACACTTAAAGAATGTTAAGTAGACACTAGATGTTTTGAAAAGAGAAAAACTTCATGTTAAAATCTCAAAATGTGAACTTGTCAAAACATCTCTGAATTATTTGGGTCATATAGTAGGGGGTGATGAATTGAAGATAGATCCTTCTATGGTGGCAGTCATTGTAAACTATCCTAAACCCAAGGTTTCTACAAAAGTGAGAAGCTTCTTAGGGGCAGCACAATATTGGAGGAAGTTCATTTCTAACCTTTCCTCAATTACAGCTCCCTTACATGCTTTAACAAGATTGAACATGGTGTTTCAGTGGGGAGGCAAGCATCAAAAAGCCTTCAACATCTTGAAGGAAAAGATTAGTACAACACCTTTACTAGCACTGCCTGATCTACAAAGACTATTTGAGTTCCAAATAGATGCCAGTGACTATGCTATGGGAGTAGTGTCGACACAGCATGGTAAACCCATATGTTATCATTCTAAGACTTTTAATCCTGTAGTAGTTAACTATCCTACATATGATAAAGAATTATATGCATTAGTTCAGAGTGTGAAAAAGTGGTAACATTACTTAATGGGTAAAGAGACAGTAATACATACCGATCATCAACCACTTCAATATCTACACTCCTAAACTAAGTTGTAGCAATCAAGACATTATAGATGGATGGGTTTTCTACAACAGTTTCATTTAGTCACAAGATATAAAAAGGGCATACACAATAAAGTTGCAGACATGTTATCTAGACCCATTATAAATACATCTACTACACTGAAGCATAATTTTGTGCTACATGAAAGCTACATTGAACAATATGGTCAAGATATAGACTTTAAAGATGTATATGCAACTTTAAGTCAAGGCAAACGAGTAGAAGAATTGGATTATCATGTAAAGGACAAACTCTTATACCATTGTGGGAAGTTATGTATTCCACAAACTGAGAGAGTAAAGATAATTAGAGAAGCACACACTTCTATGGTATTAGGTCACTTTGGGGTAAGTAAAATAGTTGCACAACTGCAAAGATTTTGTTATTGGCCAAAAATGAATGAGACAGTTTCTAGATATGTAAGAGGGTGTACTCTGTGTGCTAAAAGCAAGCCCAACAATAGAAAACTAGGCTTGTACACTCCATTACCAGATCCTTCTCACCCTTGGGAAAGTGTTTCCATGGATTTTGTTGGAGGACTACCAAAATCTAGGAAAGGTCATGATTATCTATATGTTGTTGTGGATAGGTTCAGTAAAATGTGTATTTTCATACGTTGCAATAAATAGATTACAACTGAACAAACTGCAAAATTGTTCTTTGAACATGTATGGGTTCATTTTGGATTACCCACTTCCATTGTATCTGATCGAGACACCCGATTGTTGGGGAAGTTTTGGTCAAGTTTGTGGGAACTGATGGACACCAAACTGAAGAATAGCACAACTTTTCATATACAAACTGATGGCCCGACAGAAGTAGTTAACAGGACAATGATCCAGTTATTTAGAGGATATTGCAACAAACATCCTAAGCTTTGGGATGAATATTTGTGTTATGTGCAGCATGCTTACAACAAAGCAAAACATTCTTCTACACAGAGATCTCCTTTTGAGACCTGTTTGGTTTCACACCAAGGTCTCCTTTGGATTTTGTCTTTGGTAAAGATACCACTGTTGATGGACACATTGATGTGGACAGGGTAACTAGGTTCATTGAAAAAATCCAAGAGATCCACCAAGCAGTATAGGAATAGCTGGAAAAGAGCGAAGCCAAATACAAGGTAAGGCATGACAAGCATCGAATGGAGCATAGTTTCCATGTTGGTGACCAAGTCTGGCTATATATCATTAAGGACAGGATGCAAGGTGAAGGTAAAAGCATAAAACCTATTAGGTATGGACCCTTCAAAATACTTGAGAAGATTAGCAAAAATGCTTTTCGCCTTGATCTACCGGCCTACATGCACATATACTCAGTCGTAAATGTAGATTACTTCAGATTGTTTGAACCATCACTAATTGAGGATCCCAGAAAGCATAGTCAATTGCCTTCTATTGATGACCTAGTACCTGAATATCTTAATGAATTTCAGGAAGACATAGCTATAGATAGGAAGGTGAGGATGACGTGCAGAGGAGATGTTGAGTACCTAAGAGTAGGGCTCAAGGGTTCAAAGCCGAGCAGTGCAAAGTGGATTGAGATTGGACAAGTGAGAAAATTGTAAACTCACTTAGTCGATGCTTGAAAACCAACTTTTGGTGGTCCAAAAGATTTTTCAGTGGGAAGGCTGTGATCCGAATTGCATCCATGAATATTATCACATCACCATGATTGTATCAAATCAGGATAAAACTTTGAATTCAAAGAGCAAAAAGCGATTAAGAAGACCTCTGAATAGTGGCAGTTGGCAGCGAGTGAGGAACGATGAGGACCTCGGTCAAAGTGCACTGACAGAGCCCCATGGACACTGTACAATAGGTGAAACTGGTTGTTGGTAAGCCTAGATCGGGAAACAGAGGGCATTTCTGATGATCGCACATTGCTGGGAAAAACCCCTTGAAAAGGAAAGGCCCTGAAGGGCTTAGTCGCATAGAAGCCAACAAAACCATTGGGAAAGTGCTAAAGGCTAAAGGCGGGACCTGCACTCCAAAATCGACCATATATCAGGGGCACCCTTGGGCGGTAAGCAGATTTGGAGAAAAATGAGCGATTCCATTCAGCTCTTGACATGTGGTAGGCGAATGAGAGAGAAAACCACCGGTGATTTCATGCTAATGGTTAAGCAAGTCAAGCAAGCGAAATGAGCAAATTTCGTTAGATCTGGGGACTCCAGATCTAATAGTGGAGATCGTGCCGGATGGAGGAATTGGATTTAACAAGGGATTAAGCCACAACATAGGGAAGCTTGACATCCAATTTGACCACCAAGTTGGTAGATGAATCATTCCATGGTGTAACCAAAAACTCGAACCAACGAAGAAGAGCTGGCACAGTTCGCAGGAGGACAAGTGGCCACTCCCTGTGAGCCATTGATGATGATGCAGAGATAGGGAATCCCAAGGGAGCAGTAGCAGGCGATCCGATGGGGGCGAAAGAGGAAGCGAGCAGTCATGAGATCAATTGGCTTTAAAGCAATGAAAAAAGATAGAGAACAGAGGACACCGAGAGGAAGAACCAGAGAGAAGAAGACAAAGGCAGAGAAAATCAGAGATAGGAAGCAAAAAAACAGAAAGACAGAGAGTTGAGCTGACCTGCAGCACAAGGCAGCATCGAGCAATCCCTGAGAGGATCTATCAGGAACTGAGCACTCCATTGGGCTCCTCCCATTAAAGACCAGAGAGGTCAAGTTCTGGTAATGAAAAGATTTGGTTTACTCTAGTGGCTTAGGGGATCCAAGAACCACTCTACCTAATATTGTTTTGTTTCAGGAGACTCAATTTGAGCTCCTCATTGTAATTCTCTGCTTTAAAGACACAATGAGAGAAGGCCACCACTGAAAGCTAGACCAGAGATGTAGCCCTAGAGGATAGGGTGAAATCCTTATTAATTGTTGTGTTCTTGTATTTGCTTATTATGTTTCTCTTGGTGTTTTCCATTTTCCAATGTCTGTGTATTTTGCAATCTGATTGATTCGTTGCCTAAAATAACATAAACACACACCAACACATGAGTCTGTAATACATTCATTCAATAATTATTTAACTAATATCACTCAAGGGTGATTATTAGATCATGTGTATGAGCTAGATATGATAGTTGACAAAAGAAATGGTGGGAAGAGAAAAAGAAAGGGTACAAATATAAATCGTCACCACACAGACATCTTAAAATTGGAGGATGTTGACATACTTGCTTATGGCTTCAATTTAACAAAGAGAGGAACTCTTCGCTTGAAGTCGATAGAGATTCTAAAAGGGTTGTTACCATAAGGAACCATGTTGAGATGGGAGTCTGTTGAAACCAATCGTAGATCTAGAAGAATTTTGAAACCTAAAATGGTGGGCATGCATGTGGACTCAGATGGGGCACTAGTTGATGAAAGAGAAGAATATGGAACATCTTCGTCAGCATCCAGTCATTCATATGAAGATGTGAATTCTGATGGCATGCAAGAAAATATGAGTGATTTTGAATAATTGTCTAAGACAGTTTATATAACTGATGTTTGCATTGTATCTTGAAATAAAAATTTTGATTTCCATATGGTGTTAAATACGAAGTTATGAGTCATTTTTATGTTGTTGGATTACATGTCTTAATAATGATAATTTGTAGTATTTAGACTATCTACAATGCAGCATTAAATTAGAGATATAATGTATGTTTCATTCAATACACAAATAATGACATTTTGATTCATTTAGTCATGTAATTTGTTCATAATGTCATGGTTTTTTAATTTTATGGTTGAAAAAGATTCCAATTTATTTGTATCTAGCATGTTATGGTTGAAAACATGTTAAATTTATACTTAGGAAAGAAAAATGTTATTTTACCAAAAACATTAGTGTGTTTTTTCCTCATAAAACACTGTTTTTTTGCACATAAAAATTCGGTTTTACTAGAATTTTTTAAAAATGTCAAAAATTGACCTTAAAAAAAAAATTCATCATTCCAATATCAACTCTTTTTTGCACAAAAATTTCCTTTTCACTGCAATTTTTAAAACATGTTCAAAGTTGACCCTTAAAAAAAAAACCATCGTTCCAGCATACACACTTTTTGTTTCTAGCACTATTTTTGATTTTTTTTTGGGGTTTTTCTGGCCAGAGTTCCTGTTTTGAGTTTATAGTTCCAGTTTCAAAGTTTACATTATTTCTTCACATCCATATGTTCTACCTCAAAATCAAAAGTAGCATCAATAGATAAAAGTAATCTAATAGAAGCTGCCTTGGCAACAAGAGAAAAAATATCACCAAAATCAATTCTCGACACCTGGGAATAACCTTTTTCTACCAACCAAGCTTTGTATTCCTCCTCCTTTCCTTTTGCATTCATCTTCTCCTTAAACACCAATTTTTTTCCAATGGGATTCCTTCCAGCTGGCAACTCCACCAGATCCCAAGCCTAACTTTTATGCAAAAATTCCATTTCATCAAACATGGCCTCTTTCAAGAGTTTTCCATCCTCTAAATCTACTGCTTCCTTCACAGTTCTAGGATAATCATCAGTAATAGATAAAGAAAAATTTGAAGAGAAATCATATGGACTATACCTTTTTGGCTGCCTTCTTTCTCAAACTGATCTTCTCAGATTAAGAGTTTTTGGCTCTTCATCTTTTGATTCCTTTTCTGTTGTAGATTTTGATTCCTCCTCCTTTAGCTCAAACTCTATCCTCTCAGGTTCCTTTGGTAGGAATTCATGCTTAAAAATATATTTCACCTCTCTAAACATAACATCTTTGTTGTACATAGCCTTCCTTGTTTTTGGGTTCTGAAGCTTATAACCTTTCAAACCATCCTTATATCCAATAAAGATGCAATTATCAGGTTTACTATTGAACTTTGTTGTTTTCTCCTTTTAGAACCAATAAAGATGTGCTTTTCAGCTTCACTATGTAACTGTCAATGCGTGCATATCAAGCTAAGGGAGCTTGCTTCAAACTATACAATGCCTTCCTCAGCCTACAATCCTGAGTTCCTCAATATTCCACCTTGAATCCCTTGGTTGTTCAACATATACCTCTTCCTGTAACATGCCATGAAGAAATGAAATACATCCATCTCATGAAGAGTCCTTCCCTAACTTGTAGCAAGGGAAACTATAGAATGGATGGTTGTATATCTAGCCATGGGAGAAAATATGTCATCATAATCTTCTCACTTTTTGCATACGAAACCTAAAGCTATGAATCTTTGTTATGAAACCAGCTCACAAAAAGATAGAAAAGATAGATCAACTACTTAGAAATCATCCTCTTTGAGTAGGAAACCTCCTTTACATTACAAAAATGAATAATTCTTCAATGACGCAAATTAGAAGACCTACTTTCTATGCATAGGAGTCTAAGCGGTCCCAATACAATCAAAGCCTACATAGCAATATTATTGTAGGGGCACAACAATAATAATAGTGGGCTTCTATGGGGTACAATAATAATAGCCTTGGGACTATATGGGCACAATAATATAATAAGGGGCTTGTACTAATAACAATAAGGGTTTACACTAGTAGTATAATGACCTAAGACGCCCCTCTCCTTCAAAATTTATTGTCCTGAACATTTGAGTAGTTCTGGATGCTTTCGTATAAAATTCTCATCCTCCCATGTGGAATCTTCATTGGGTAAGTTCTTCCACTTGAAGATACTCTAAAATTGATCGATTTCATAGCTGTCAATTTCTTGTTTCTGTGATTGCTTCGAGTTCCAATATGATTTTTCCATCTTCATCAAGTTCTAGAAATATTGTTTGAAATGCGATATTCTGCAGCTTTTGAATGAATTCCCACACTTCTTTGTCATTTTTCCATTCATCCTTTTCTTTGTTTATCCAATCTAGTTGGAAAATATAAATGACACAAAACAATGCTTCTACATCCTCGTCCTTTCTTGAAAGTACATCTGCAACAACATTTTGCTCCCCTTTTTCGTAGATGATTTCAAAATCATAACCCAACATGTTTGTGACCCTTTTTTTTTGTTCTTCTAAAGATAATATTTGTCCTAAAAAGTATCTAAGACTATTGTGATTCATTTTTACCTTTAAGTGTCTTCCCATTAGGTAAGGTCTGATGTTTGGAGGAACATTTCTAGGAATCAAATGAATAGCATGATCATGATCAAAAATAGGTGGGAGGCCTTTGGGAGTCTCAAATGCGTTGGAATGATTGTCCAAGACTTTTTGGAGATTTGGAGAAATACATTATTTCAATGTGGGAGCCTCTAGTGAACATAATTGTGTAATTACACCTCGTTGTTCTTTCTTTAGAAGCTTTATCATTTCATTAGAACTGATTATCATTCCCAGTTTCCATGTGATACCCATTGATCAACTTCCTTTCCTTCCAAAATTTTTTTTATGAAAATTTCTTGAAAATTAAAAGCTATTGTACCTAAGGATTGTAGCCATTGCACTCCTAGTACAACATCAGGACCACCCATTGGAATGGAAAGCATTGGGCTATTCAATACACATTCTCCCATGGATAGCTTGAGATTATGGCACTTTCTAGATAATTTTATGCTTCCTCAACTTGTAATCATCACTTGACACTCTGGTTCTCGATATAGGAAGCAATTCAATTCCTTGGCTATATTACAATTAATACAATTATGGGTGCTCCCCGAATCAATAAACACTATTATCTTTTTCTTCTTGATATGTCCTTCTATCTTGATAGTTTGAGGAGTGGTAATTCTTGCCAATGCATTACAAGATATGGTCAGATTAATTTATTCTTTCTCTAGTTTTTTTTTCCTATTTTATATCCTCCTCTCTTGGTGTTTCTTGTTCCTTTTCTTCCTCCTCTTCACAATATATGTAAAATATTTTTGGATCGGCATACTTATGACCTTTAGTGCATTTTCTATCACAACTATAACAAAGCCCTGTTGCTCTTTTTTCTTCAAATTGTTGTGGTGTCAACCTTGTAGGTTGTGTAAGGCTAGGGGAAACAACACTTCCATATTTATAGTTATGAGTGATAGGCTTCCTTGTTGCCATAATTTTGATTTCCATTTTTCTTGCCAACCTGAATGTCTTCTCCAATGAATTAGGTTCCCAAAGTTGAACCTCAGGTTGAATGTTATCCTTTGAAGTCCCTATGAAGAGATGAATCCTTTATTTCTCTAGAATATCATTTACCCTTATATTCAATTAATGGAAGTCCTCAATGTGTTCTACCATTGAACCGTTTTGTTTGACATTTATCAATTGGCTAAAGAACGTGTCGCTCTTTGTATCCTCATAATGTGATATAATTTCTTTCATGAAAATTGACCAAGTTACAAGTGGTTTATGCAAACAAATCCCTTTATACCATAAAAATTGATTCAGTTATAAATATAAAAATGTAATATGTACCTTTTGTAACAGTTGCACATCATGTAGATCAAAATATTTCTCCATCTGTAGTATCCATGTTATGGTATCCTTTCCATCAAAATTTCTCATATCGATTTTTCAAATATGGTCCGTCTTCAATCCAATGTTAGATTCTATCAAATCATGATTAACATTTATTTTTCTCTCATCATGAGTTTCTTCTACTACCTTTTCATCATTAAGATGCCTTTCTTGTAACATCTTTGTCCCATCTTCCTTCAAACCTTCCACATCTTTCGTCAAATCTTCAATGGATTTCTTCAAATCTGCTTCCATGGCACATATAAAACTATTTATCTTAGCTTCGATCAAATTATTCAAACCATCCATCCAAATTTTCTTACTAGGTGTTTCTATTTTCTTGATTCGAGTCATTATTTTAATTTCTTTTAGGATCTCGATCTCGAATCTATTGTATATTTGAAATTTCAGATCTCCAAGGTTTGAAATTGTGACATGCAATAGCCCTCTACATCATATATCCAATGCCACCAGTCAGATCAATATTTGATTCTTCAATAAAGAGTTATGCCAAATCTCCTACAATGACCTTATTATAGACTGGCTCAGGAGAGAAAACTTGTATGACCTACCACATGTCAGTGTTTCAACCTTCGAACCTAAAACAAATACACAACAAAGTATAGTCCATCCTCTTTCTGTAACTACTTGTGAAATTGCAATATAATTCTTAGAGAGAATGTTATGATGATTTTCCCAAGGTCACCTATTTGGAATATAATTTCGGAGTTTGGAAAAATCCTAAATTCCTCATATCATATCTCCAAAAATATACTGAGACAAGATCTATAATTTGGACCTGAGAATCACCGATATTTCAGATCAAATGGGTTTTCTTTTTTAGCTTCTAAAACTTCGGAGAAAAAAAGTTATAGCGAAAATCTCATGATGACCTGTTTTGGAGCAGCGAAACCTTAGAATCCAAAGCTCTGATACCAAATGTTATGCAAGCAGCTCACAAAATAAAAGAACAGATAAATCAATGCCTTCAAAATCATCCTCTTCAAGGGGGCAACCTCCTTTACATTACACAAATGAAAAGGTCTTCGATGATATCAATGACAAGACCTACATTCTATATATAACATTCTAAGGGGTCCCAATACAATTAGAGCCCTCATAACAATAATATTGTAGCTATAACAATAGTGGGCTTCTCTGAATGACTTATGAATGGGGACATTTCTTTCAGTATCCTGTAAAGTATCTCAGATCCAAAGTGGTCTATTCTTAGAGGGAGGATTACTTGGACAGAGATATAACACATCCATAGGTTCTATGGGACCATCAATCATATCAGACTCAAACACGGATGAACAATAAAAAATATCCCGGTCATCATTCTCTTCCTTGGGAGGAGGTGGAGGAAGATCTATTGTTTTTCCAAGAGCTACATCTTCATCAAATGTGATGTCCCTACTAATCTCAACCTTCCTTTGAATAGGAATATAAATTATATATGATTTATAATTTCCACATTAATCAAAAAATATACATTTTCTACTAGTAGCTTCCATATTGTTCCTTTCGTCTTTCAGCACATGAAAAGATACGAAGCATCCAAATACACGAAGATGGTTGATATCACACTTAATACCTGTGAATATTTTTTTAGGAGTCTTGTTTTCTAATGCTTGATGAGGCACTCCGTTTTGAACATATACAACAATAGATGTCGCTTCCTCCCATATGAACTTTGGCACCTTTTGATCACGGAGCATAGCATGGGAAGCTTCTAATATAGACCTGTTCTCCTTTCTTCTAGACCGTTCTGTTCCGGAGTGTATGCCACAATTTCTTCTTTATTGATTCCTTCTTTCTTGCAAAATGTGACAAATTCTTTCGAAATGTATTCGCCTGCATTGTTTGACCTGAAGACTTTCATTCTCTTTCCTGATTGATTTTTGATCAAGGATTTGAGTTCATTGAATGTTTTGAAGGCTTCATCCTCCTGCTTAATATAGTATATCCATGTCTTTCTTCATAAGTATTCAATAAAGGTAATTTAGTAGATATGACCACCAACATAATGTACATGCATCAAACCACATATATCAGAATCAATGAGATGGAGGGTGTCATTTTTCTTTCTCTTACTATAGGGAAATGGTCCCCTTGTTTTCTTTCCACTTTCACAACTTGGACAAACTCCATCATGATGAGATTAAACATCAGGAATACCAGAGACCAATTTCTTCAAATTTGGAAGTACATCATAGTGAAGATGAGCCAGTCTACAGTGCCATAATTCACTCAAATGATTGGTGATATGAACCAATGCTGGAAGAGGCTTGTTACACAACATTTTGTCACTATACCTATACTCCCCATTCCTTGATCCTTGAGGACCTCTACAATGAACCCCACATGCTTTGCCTTCAAGGATAAAATCCCATTATCTCCGTCTTGATGAGCAGACCATTCCCCTTTTGCACCATTTCCCCTCAAACTTTTGTTTTTCCCAGTCTACAGGGCCAATGCTAATGATCTTTGTCTCCCCCATGCCAATGTGCAGAGATTATCACTATTCCCCACGCCAACCTATGTGACTAAGTTGTGTTCTAGTCACATGAGTCCTGTTATGGAAATTTTCTTAAATTAGAGCTAAAGCTTCCAGCTCTAGAAGCTCTGTAACGGAAGTCCGACAAATGGTTTGGCCAGATGGGGTCGAGGATGACAATTTGGGCTCCTTCCTCCTGTAATGATGGAACGACCTCAAGGGATAAGTCCTTATCCCATGAGAAGAGGATCTATCTCCCATCCATATTTCCTATATAAACCTCCCTTCTTCCCAAGCACAAGCTAGTTAGAATGTTGGTTGAGTGCAAGTATAATATTTTGATTAGACAAGCAAGCTATTACTAGTTGTAGCCATATAGTTGTGTGAGGAAGAAGTGTGTTTGGTTTGGAGTGAAGCCTAAAGGGAAGATCCTTTAAACTATTTTTGTTTGAAGCCATCATGGAGTGCTAACAGAAGTGTGTGGGAACTAGGTCTTGTCAGAGGAAGATTGCGACGTAAAGATGAATTGTTGTAATCTCTCTTTGACATTAATATATGCAACTATTGATTTATTTCATACATGTTTTGTAATATTACATATTCATGTCTTAATGATTCTTGACTCATTAAGTAGGTTGAATTGCAATTTCTCTATTATTATGTTTGTGTTCTGTTGTTGTTTACTTGTTTCAAGAACTTGAAGAAGGAAGCGAGAAATTGTTAGAGTGAGCAAGCGAGGACACCATCAAATAAGATAAGTGACCAAGAGGTAGGCCCTCTTGATCGATTCTAACCTGAGAAATCTTCCATAGAATGTATTTGTTGAGGCTAGACCCATTATCGGGCTAGAGGATTTCGTTCATGTCCCCACTTATAATTTTACTTCACCACAAATTGGCGACTCTGCTGGGGAGATCACATCTTTTGTTTGTTTCGGATTTCATGATTTCGTGAGAAATTTGCTAGTTTCACGTTTTCCCTTTGGTTCTATTTCTTTTCTCTTGCTTACTGGCCTAAGTCTAAAATTCATAATAGCAGATTTGGTCCCTGTTTTGATTTTTTTTTTTTTCCTTAGTTTCCTTAGCCAGTGCATCTAATCCACTGATAGTCACGTCAACCAATGCGAATTACAAAGTAATAGTCATGCCAACTAGTACTCCCCATTCCTTGATCCTTGAGGACCTCTACAATGAACCCCACATGGTTTTTCTTCTTGGAGAAACTCCCATTATGTCCCTCTTCATGAGAAGATCATTCCCCTTTTGCACCATTTCCCCTGAAACTTCTGTTTTTCCAATTTACAAGGCCGTCACTAATGACCTTTGTCTCCTCCGCGCCGATGTACAGAGATTAGCACTATTCACTGCACTGACTCGTGCAACTAAGTTGTGTTCCAATAACATTGGTCCTATCATGGAAAGGTTTTTAAATTAGAGCCAAAGCTTCCAGCTCTAGAAGCTCCATAATGGAAGTCTAGTAAATGGTTTCGCCGGATGGGGTCAAGGATGATAGTTTGGGCTCCTTCCCCCTATAATGATGGAACTACCTCAAGCGATAAGTCCTTCTCCCATGAGAAGAGGATCCATCTACCATCCATATTTCCTATATAAACCTCCCTTCTTCCGAAGCATAAGCTAGTTAGAGTGTTGGCTGAGTGTGAATATAGTATTTTGATTAGACAAGCAAGCTATTACTAATTGTAGACATCTAGTTGTGTGGGGGTGTTATCGAGAAAACTAGTGTCGATTCAGATCTGCTAGTCCCACTAAGATGGGTAGCTATCTTAGAAACAAACAAACCAAAGTTACTTGCATTTTCCTTTATGGGAGATAAATGAGAGAGAAGCCGAGAGTACCAACCTTAGTCTTTCGCTTTTCTCCTTTCTTGTTTCCTCCCTCCTTTGACAGAGCTTCGCCACTCCTTTGTCACTTGTCTCGCTTCAAAGAACACATGTAGAGTCAAAGCAACATAATACCATAAGATCATAGAGATCTATAACCATAAACAATATAGGATCAGATGTTTATTAACCATACAAATGCATACACCAATACAAGATTCAGAAATATACAAGTATATGGAGGAAAACTCAAATAGCTTTGTTGATAGAAGTATTAGAAGAGAGGATCACAACCCAGTGATCTAATCTAGTGCCATCCTCCCATCATGAAATCCGTCTTCACCTCATGAAAGGACTATATCACCCAACAATACAATGCTTCACAGAGAAACCAACAACACTTCCTTACAAAATACAAAATTCCAGTCTTTGGATCTCTAGGATGAGAGATCCATATATAGATATTTGCAGGTGGGTGAGTCAGCTTCTGGGATTTTGATTAGTGTCATTTCACTGATAGTTCTTGGTTCCACTTGGAGATTTCATGATCTCTTACTCATCCCTGGGCGAATTCAGAGAGGCAAGTGTCAAATGAGTAGTTTCTAGAAGATTCTCTAGGTTTCCACCTAGAAAACTACCTCTACCATTTATCTGCTCTCGCTCATCGCACCCTACAGAAGGGATTTTTCGTATGCATTGCACCCTTTGCATGTGACAGGTGAGATGAATCACACCATCAGAATGGATCAGTTTGTTGGTCTAGTTTTGATCAGTTCTGAGCAGTTTTTCAAGGAGAACTTTTGCGAAATGATGTAATCAGCTGACCTTGTTCCTTTAGGGTGTGAAATAACTCTTTTAGGGGGTTTATAAGTCCTCGGTTTATGGACATATTTGATTGGGGTTGTAGTGCCCAAATATGTCTATAACAGTTGCCCCCTAAAGCATGAGGTCCTAAATCTTCTAATGTCGGGTATAATTCTTTATCATGAGGATCCAAGGTTTTTCAAACTGGAAGGTGACCTGTAATAAGATACAATAAAATACATTATCTTCATAATATTTTCATGATATAGCTAACATGGGCATTCACATGCTCAACTTTATAAATTCATTTTCATGTACATAGGATAGACAACCATCTATGTGGCAAACTGATGATTCTGGTAGAGCCATCATCCCTTGGCTTGGATGATTATCTATGTAGCTATGATGTACATTTGATGTATTTATTTTCCTAAATATATCATAGCTCGGATGGATGAAACTAGATCCGGGGTCTTCAAACTCATTCAGTCTTTGCTCCGAGTAAAAGTCGATCCATGTGAAAAGATGTTTTGGTGTCGAACATGGAAAGACATCGTCTGATTACCAGCCAATGATGTAAGCTGATAACATGCGCGAGAGGAATCATCGATAATGATAATGACCCTCAAGGTATTACAGTACAATTCACATGGTGTGAATACATGAGTCGATGTTTAACACCACGAAAAATATTTCGGTCAAAGGCCACTGATGTAAACCTGTCGCCAAAAGTGAGAAACTTGCCATTGAGGCATGCAAGGTTCAAAGTACTGAAAGGGTTGTTCCTAAGTCAACTTCTTGGATAATGAGCTGATGTCAACAAGAAGTGAACCTTCGTAGGAGTGCCTTAATGAATCCCTCATCTACAACACGGAACAGAGCAAATGATTTTGTGGACGTGAAAACGATCTGATGATAGAAGGTTCAGAGTGGCAGTCATGAAAGAATGGAGCGTGAAGGTATTATAGCAGATCAGGTGTTAGATGGTGCAATTTGGCCCTTGTAAAGGTGAATAGTTGATCAGACCAATAAGCTAACTTAAGCAGTTGAAGTTAGTAAAAAATACGGGGTTAGAGTTACGTCGGTCAATTTCCACTTGCGTACAAAAGGTTTGCATGCCCCCATGTATAAATAGAAGTAGAGTTCCCAGGTTACCATATGGAAGTTCTTGCATTAAAGAAAGGTTGTTTCATTTTCATTTACAGAGAAAACATTTCCTTGGCTCTGTCCATCGAAATAGACAAAGGTGAATGGTGCAAGCTTCCACTCACATAATCTTTGATGAGGGAATCCTTTCCCAGTCTAATGCCATCTTCCTAGATGGATGGGTATGTCAAACTAGTCGTATATCCTACGTACAAACTTACCTTAAACCTGGGGATTTCCTACGGAAGGAGACCAGGGCGCAGGCCCCCTGGGTTTAGTCACATTCACCGAATCACTCACACTCATCAGGTGGATGGAATGCAGGTTGATGAGACATTCCTTGTGCAAAAAGACAAGTTAGGGATGGCATTTGACTAGTAGCCGTGTTTGAAAGGGGGAATGAAAGCTGGTCAACAAGCTGGACCATTCTGCCTTCATATAGCAAACACATCACTCGAAAGAGTGAGGAAACAATAGCTCCCATGCTGTAAATGTACCCATGCTTGAGGAGTAGATTTTTATCTAGAGGCCCTTCGAATACCATTACATTTATATGAACAGTTTTCCTTCTCAAAGTTATAGGCAAATTTGGAGGGATCCCTAAAGGTCGATTGGTTCCTTTGTTGAAGCCTGACAGATTTCTAATCTCAAGTAGAAGTGATGGCGAACCAAGTGCTTTCCAAGTAGTTGAGGAAGGGATACTCACGGAAACCCCTTCATTTATGATAGTACCAGCCATGATCATTCGGTAAGCTTCCACTATGATTCGGAATGGTACATTAGATGGTAGGTGGGGTCTCCGTAGTAGATTCCAATCGAAGGAAATGACTAGATTGCTTAGAGGAGGGACCGAATAAACGGTCGAATGAATCTCTGACAAAATTCCTTAATGTGGTAAAGGAATGGGTAGATTTCCCCCATGTTCATCAGATTCTGTGTTAACAAAAAGAATTTGAATGGTGTCGTTCTCATTCTCTTTGATGATTGTATCATCTGAAGGTGGACCTTCTGAAGACAAGACTGGGTCGACTGCCGTCTCAACCTATTGACTTTGGTCCGGTGTTGACTCAGAGGGTTTATCTTCAATGATAGGTGCTTCGACTGACAACAAAGATGTTTCACTCAGATTTTCAACTAGCGATGGACTCAACAAGAGTTTCTTGTATCCAGGAGGAAGTCGCTATGGTGAAGCAGATGGTTATCCAAGACTCTTTTAGCTTCATCCAAGAAAGGACAACGGTGGAGGGCATGATCATCTTCACACAGTGTACAAGGAAATTTAGATCTTCCTTTCTATCCACTGACTTCCTTTTCACTAGTTGATGGTGTGCTCTCAACATGATTGTGAGAGGTTGAAGACACCAGATTGTGCAAGTGGGGGGATCAGTCTCTTAAGATCGGCGGGATGCAAGGACAATCTCAATGATAGTGGTCTCCTTTGCAAATGACACATGGAGATTTAGGTTTGGATGGTGTAGTGTGTGGGTTTTTGCCATATGATGCATGGTTGCCCCCTTTTTCCATTGGCTTCTTATTCTTGTTCTTCTTCCCTTTATTCTTCTTCTCGGTTACTTGGTTTTTAGTGTTACTAGCTTCACTAAGCGAAGAGGAAGAAGGAGAGGGAGAAATAAACGAAGTAGAAGGTGGGGGAGTGACTTCAATATCATCTGGTTGTTGATTTGATTGTTGAGGAATTACAGTGTTTTGAACGATAAAGGTTGAGAAAAGCCATAGTGGCAGGCTAATTGTGAGTCTTGGAACGGACAATGTAGCCATGTGTGGAGCACCAACATCTCCCCAAGAATAGAAAGGACTAGGATTCCCCCCAAGGGGAAATCCTTGATTGGTGGACTCCATTTTCTCAACCTAAGACCAACAAGGGAACAATGATGTTATTCTTATTAAAATAAATTTTATGACGCTTTGACACAACTTTCTTTTTCAATTTTTAAGAGTCGAGAAAAAGGTAAATATTACTCTAGTCGCCTTTGATTTTTAATGAGCCTAAAGTGACAAGTGCTCAGATGGACCTTTTATCTTAATGAGTCTGAAAAGGAACAAAAGTGAATACTCTGGAAATCTAGATAGAGGGATTACCAAACCAATCACAAAACTATAGAATACTTTTTATGTACGGTAGTCAATCTTCCCAATTGTTGTGTTCAATGCATTGCGATCGATAGGGCGGTAGACACGACTTCCTAAGGATAAAGGATATAGCCTATTGTGGTTTCACAATATATACTCGACGGTATGTGGGAGCACAAGTCCATATTGGCACTTGTCGTATCAAAGAGGAGGAATCACCCAACCTATGATTAAAACAATACTTACCAGATTTTACGACACCGAAATACATCTCTAGCCTAGACTTCTAGATGTTGTGCATGAGGTTCCCAAAGCATTTTTATGTTCATTGAGGTTTATTTTAGAATTGATGTTTCTTAAGAAGTTTTTGTTTAAGGTTCATCGTGTGATGTAGATATACAATTCCTAAATATGCACTCTAAGATGATAAACAGTCGTTTACTTTCTTTTAGCAATGAAAATCCTAGCTACTAAGGAAAGAGAAGTAAAATTATTTCAACATGGAGCAGAGAGCACACACTAAGATGCACTGTCCTAAATAAATTTCCGCATGTAGTCTAAATGCAAGTGCACATGCCTGTATTTGTTTTTTTCTTTTTTTAGTTTCCTTAATGTGAGAATGGAAAAAGAAAACTAAGTACATATCTAAACTAGCTTTCCTCAGAGCGACACTTTAGCAATTTCTTTTCAAAAATGAAAGGAAGATTTAGACGACACTTTCAATTTCGACTTGAAAGCTGCTTTCGACACTTCAAAGAATTGATGATTCAAATCAAATACAATGGCAAAAGTGTAATCGACTATCTAAAAGAGGGAGAATTTACAACACTCTTTTCTTTGACGAAAAACGACACTTGCCACACTTTCAAATCAAAAGACGGAAATTTGATTAAGCTATTGTTCGCAAAGGAGAATTGTAAATGATGAAAAATACATAAGAAACATTCACAATTATTTATCAATGGAGGCTGAATAATGCAAAGGAAGAGAGTTTCAATAGCGATATACTAATCATAGACAACAAAACCACTGAATAGAGCTGCAAACAATGAAGAAAAAACCAAAATCTAGAGGGAGATTCAGTCTCACTCAATCATAGCACCTGTAACACAAGGAAATAGGGATGCATCTCACCTGCAACACACGGGAGGTGTGATGCATCCAGGTTGCGAATGAGAGATAGTGTAATGGTCCAGAGATGAGACTGAGTTTGGTTTTCGCTCATAGTTTGCAGCAAAGTTTAGGGATTTAGGCTAAGCTAATGATAGACAGTAAACACGAAGTATAGGGGTTGATCTTATGAGGTTATTTGAGCTACCACCAGGGCACTTAAGATGTTTACAAGTTAGATGTTCAGTTCATAAACTAACGCAGAGATTGACTAAAGCAGCATTGATCTACTTTGCAGTTGCATAGCAAAAGTAGTTCGAAGTCTATTTGGCTTAACTTCGGGCTCCGTCTATAGTTTATAAAGAAAACAACAGTAACTAACAATCAAACTATTCATTCCCCAGTGGAGTTTCCATTGTTATCGGGAAAGCTAGCGTCCATTCAGAGGTGCTAGTCCCACTAAGATGAGTAGCTATCTTAGAAACAAACAAACTAAAGTTACTTGTGTTGTCTTCTATGGGAGATATATGAGAGAGAAGTAGAGAGTACCAACCTCAGTCTTTTGCTTGTCTCCTTGCTTGTTTCCTCCCTCCTTTGACAGAGCTTCGCCACTCCTTCCTCACTTGTCCCACTTCAAAGAAAACCTGTAGAGTCAAAGCAGCATAATACCATCAAAGCATAGAGATCTATAACCATAAACAATATAGGATCAGATGTATATTAACCATACAAATGCATACAACAATACAAGATTCAGAAATATACAAGTATATGGAGGAAAACTAAAATATCTTTATTGATAGAAGTAGTAGAATAGAGGATTACAACCCAGTGATCTGATCTAGTGCCATCCTCCAAGCGTGAAAGCCCTCTTCACCTCATGAAAAGACTAGATCACCCAACAATATAATGCTTCACAGAGAAACCAACAACACTTCCTTACAAAATACAAAATTCCAGCGTCTTCATCTCTAGGATGAGGGATCCATATATAGATGTTTGCAGGTGGGTGAGTCAGCTTCTGGGATTTTGATTAGTATCATTTCACTGATAGTTCTTGGTTCCACTTCGATATTTCATGATCTCTTACTCATCCCTGGACGAATTCAGAGAGGAAAGTGTCAAATGAATAGTTTCTAGAAGATTCTCTGGGTTTCCACCTAGAAAATTGCCTCTGCCATTTGTCTGCTCTCGCTCATCGCACCCTACAGAAGGGATTTTCAATATGCATTGCACCCTTTGCATGTGACAGGTGAGATGCATCGCACCCTCAACATGGAGTAGTCTGTATGGTCTAGTTTTGACCAGTTCTGAGCAGTTTTTCAGGGAGAAATTTTGGGAAATTATGTAATCAGTTGACCTTGTTCCTTTAGGGTATGAAGAAACACTTTTAGGGGGTTTAGAAGCCCTTGGTTTATGAACATATGTGATTTCGGTTGCAGTGCCCAAATATGTCTATAACAGAGGGAGAAGTATGTCTGGTTTGGAGTGAAGCCTAAAGGTAAGAGCCTTTAAACTATTGTTGTTTGGAGCCATCATGGAGTCCTAGTAGAAGTGTGTGGGAACGTGGTCTTTTAAGAGGAAGATTGCAACATCAAGATGAATGGTTGTAATCTCTCTTTGAGATTAATATATGCAACTATCGATTGATTTCCTACATGTTTTGTAATATTACATATTCATGTCTTAATGCTTCTTGACTCGTTAAGTAGGTTGAATTGCAATTTGTCTATTATTCATTTTGTGTGTTGTTGTTATTTACTTGTTTCAGGAGCTTGAAGAAGGAAGTGAGAGATTTTAAGTATATGGGGTTTACGTAGTGCTTTATATTAGATATCATTTTCTGGGATTCAACTGCGTTAAGTAAGTCATTCATGTATGACCATTTCCATGAGAGGTAGTCATAAGTGACGAATTTCTCAAGATTTGAATAGTTCACTTAGCACTCATTGCATCGGGTGATGCTCACAGGGGTAAATAAGTGGGATTGAAACTAGTGAAATAAATCACATAGTGTCAATCATCACTTCCGGGGCTTGCACCCAGTAACAAGGACTTCTCGGGAGGTAACCCATTCCAGATCACCTATAGCTCAAGCGCGCTTCACTGTGGAGTTTTCCCCACAATCAACTCCACTTAGCTTGCTACCCCATTTGCAAAACCTTAGCAAGTATTGTGCCTCATGAACCATTCAAGTAGAGATCTCTCCACTCTTTTTGAATTTAACTATAGGGGGTTTATGCAGTGCATTATATTAGATATCATTTTTTGGGATTCAATTGCGTTAAGTAAGTCATTCACATATGACCATTTCCATGAGAGGTAGTCGTAAGTGATTAATTTATCATGATTTGAATAATTTGATTAGCACTCATTGCATCGGGTGATGCTCACAAGGGTGAAGATGTCGGATTGAAACTGGTGTAATAAATCACATAGCGTCAATCATCACTTCTAGTGCTTGCACCCAGTAACCAGGACTTCCCGGGAGGTCATCCATCCTAGATCACTTCTTGAAACCATGCTTAACTGTGGAGTTTTCCCCACAATCAAGCCCACTTAGCTTGCTACCCCATTTGCAAAACCTTAGCAAGTATTGTGCCTCATGAAACATTCAAGTAGAGATCCCAAAAAATGATATCTAATATAATGCACTGCGTAAACCCCCTATACACTGTGTAAACCCCCTATACTTAAATTCAAAAAGAGTGGAGGAATCTCTACTTGAATGGTTCATGAGGCACAATATGTGCTAAGGTTTTGAAAATGGGGTATCAAGCTAAGTAGGCTTGATTGTGGGGAAAACTCCACAGTTAAGTGCGGTTGAGCCAGAGGCAATCTGGGATGGGTGACCTCCCGGGATGTCCTCGTTACTGGGTGAAAGTCCTAGAAGTGATGATTAATGCTATGTGATGACAGTCATGCTAACTAGCCTCTGGCACTTGTTGTCGGTTAGGCAGTCGCCCCAATGCCTGTAACTAAAGATTATGGCTTGAACCTAATCTTGGCCGGTGTGTTCTGCTCTTGTGTTTTTGACCCCATGAACCTTTTTTACTATTTTCTCCCTGATTAGGAAACTACTTTTCATTTCGTTTTTTCTTGCTTGTTGGCTTGTCATCTTGTATTTTATTGATTGATTCATTGAGTGGTCAGTGACACTAGAGCATCTAGTTAGTCACCCATTCAGCAGCTTGTGGACTCATCAAGCAGGAGTGTAGGTGTGTTTGCCTCCTGCATTTGTTTTTGGTCCTTTTATGAGTTTGACCTCTTGTGCACAAGTTTGAAAAAGGTTTTTTTACTAGCTTGTACGTATTTTTCTAGCATAGATTACATTGTGGATCTTGTGTTTGGTAAAGTCAGTGTTTCATTGATTTGAATGAGCTGCTCTTTTCATGTTTTCATTTTCTTGAAGAGCTCATAGTCTCGAAAATTTTTTCATTGAAAGGTTGTACGTGAAAAGTTTGTTTCGTTGTTTCATGAGAAAGTATGAAATTCTAGCTTGTTGCATCATTATGATTTACAGCTCTTAAAAACTAGAATTGCATCAACATTTGAAAAAGGAGGAGAAATTTTTTCATTCTGAAAGGACTGATAGATAAGTGCTTGTCAGGAAATTAGGAATTGGAATGCATTTTTTATTAGTTTATTTTTTGAAAAAGTGAAGTAGTGAAAAATCGTTTAATTTTCAGTTTCTTGATTGTTTGCATTTGATTGAGCAGTTTCTACCCTCTCCAGTGTAGGCATTTCATCGAATTAAAAGGGTCTTGTCCCATTTAGTTGCATTTTTAGTTTTTTAAGAAGCATCGCTAAGACCTGAAAACTCAAACTTAACTCAAGATCAACTCTAAAATGAAGTAAATTAACCTAAGGCGCATTTGACATTAATGATCATATCTGGAATGTCTAGGCTAGAGACATGTTCCAGCATCTTTAAACCTAGCAGTTGTCATTAGCTTCGGCGTTAGAGAACACTATCCTTTTCTCTTTTTATCCTTATGAAGTTGAGTCAGCTGCCTTGTGAATGTGATACACCAAACACAACATTCGGGGAGATTTCCTACTCTACTTCTTGGTTCAGTAGGAGGTATTTTGTAGTTCATGGTTGCCTGGTAATCCTGTTTAGCTAGATCATTGAGAGTAATCATTTGATATTTTTGATTCATTAAACTTAAAATATCATTTGAGAACTTGTCGTTTTGACCTCGTTTCCAATCGAAAGTGATAGAGTCATCTTTGTTTCTTTCTCGACTCTTTAAAAATGAAAGAACTTCAGTCTTTTATGCATCTTAATAATTGACTGCCCACGATCTAAAACATCCTGTTAGTCTTTTTGACCAAATCGTGAGCTCCCTTAAAAGGACATTTTAAAGCCTTGAAGTTATTTGTTCTGTCGACTAAGACAAGGTCATCGTGGCTGAACTATCTGGTTCACCCAATTCCTCTTCCTCTCCTCCATCTAGAGATTGTTTGAGCAGCCATTTCCTGAATTATCAGAGTCACTTGAGGACCAAAATGTTGAACTAACAATTGTTTTGAGTGTTCGACCTTTGTCATCTCATCCTCTGCTTACCTTCGATTAAGGGTCATCTGTTGATATTGGCCTAGAATCTCTCGATAATACTGTTCGAACTCTAGAGAACTCATAACCACTGACAGATAGCTTGGACTGGTTATCTATCCTCCAAACCCTCAGTTTGACATTGTTTAGATATCACCACATCATCCTTACAGTCCATACGACCATCCATGTGTTCCTTTGGAACTATCCCCCAGTACACGTTCTGTCATTGATCGTCATTTGTTTTCAAACATGGAACCTGAAGGTGATGCTCCGGTCGCTTCTTCGGATGAGTTTGAAGTTTCTACTCCAGATAGTGTTGAGGGGGAAGAATTGCAACTATATTTTCCTCCTGAGGGTTTCCATTATTCAAAAGGTATTCCCTCCAGCTTGCTGCTAGGCTATGTGTCTTTGGAACACTTAGTTTCAGGCACACCTAGTGCCTCATCACTCTACCATAATTTTGTTTTGGGCATCGGGCATCAGGCCTATGTCAGGTCTATTTGTCATGAACACAACTTCCCAACCAATTGTTACCTCAGTCTCGTTGCAGCCCACCATCCTGAATACTCTTGTATCATCGATCCAAATTTCACATCCATCACAACCGGCAGTTTCAAAGATTGACTCTGCCAGTTCTTCCATCCCATTAGTCAGTGGCCAGATTGTGCCACCACCTAGGGGCAGAACTTGAATGCCTTTATGGTGTCAGATGCCACTAATGTGAGTAGCTCACAAGCTCACATGCTTGGTATAAACCAACCCTCTTCTGGTATTATTTATAACCCTACTGACCCTATTGGATCAAGCAATTTCCAGTACCAATAGGTTCAGAATCCTGGTAGTCAGTTTGGATCGAGCAATGTTCAGTATTAGTATCCCTACGGGGCTCAGGTCCAATACCAAAATACTTACGTTCCATATGGTTCTCAAGGATTGGTTAATCAACCTTACACCATCCAATCTGGGTAGTACATCCAGCCTGGCTACGGCCAGATTGGGTTCGGTAATCTCCTCGGCATTGTCGAAGTGCCCTTGCAATAGCAAGGACAACCTTTACAACAACCAGGGCAGCCTTTGTTACCGCAAGGGAAACCTTTGTTGTAACAAGGTTTTTTCGTACAATAACAAGGGCACATTATCCCATAACAAGGTCACCTATGATAGCCACAAGGTCAATCCTTCCAATAGTTTTAGCAGGCCACGCAGCAGCAGATGTAATATGCTTCACATACCTCTGAACCCATACCCTCACAGGGCCAACCTTTGGAAAATGAGGGACAAATTTTGCAACCGGAAGGTCATCCCTTGCAACAACAAAACCAACGAGGGCAACAACAATCCTTGTATACATATCAATAAGGTCAACCCTTGCAGGGACAGGGTCAAGGTCAAGTCTTGCAATAGTAGGCACAAATTCCTCTTGTCCTAGGTCAACAAGTTCAGAATCTTGCTGCCCAAGGGAATAAGGTACATGTTAGAAAATTAAATATTACAGAGCAATGGAACACATAAAATATTGTAGAAATATAAACACAGAAAACGCATAAAACAAGAGAGACACAGATATACGTGGTTCACCCAGTTTTGGCTATGTCCATGGAGAAACAACCAGACCTTCTTTTATTATATTATCCAACAAACTAAAGAGATACAACCTACAGTAGGTCCGCTGTAACTCCTTCTTCGCTCTCAATCTCCTCTCTCTTCCTCACTCAGAATACAGATATACATAGACACAGTACAATTCCCTCATATATATTGAGGGGTTGCCTTCTAGGGCAAAAAACCATAAACTAGACATAACTTCCATCGTCAGATCATCTGCCTAATGGACGGCCTAGATTGACTAGAAATTACTATACTTTTATAAGGCAATTTTACATCTATTTTTGGCTTTGGGGGTGCTACCCCCGAACCCTTGCTGGGGGACCGCTGGCCCCTGAACACCCCAGCCGCGGGGGACTAGCCCCCTAGGAGCCCCGCAGGGGGGAAAAGTTCCCCCCACACCACCCTACGTGGAGGGCTGTACAATCTTCTTGGGGTATACATCCGGCTAAGACCTTTGAATACAAATGATAATCAGGCTCCACACTTAACAATCTCCCACTTCGAGACTGATTATAACAACTCCACCATTGCTTCATTTGCTAGAGAATGACTCCACTTTGGACCTAGTTGTTTCTCATCTTCTTCACAATACTTGACGACCAATTGAAACAGAGCAGATTCTCAGTTTCTCCCTAGTTACGACTTTTGTTAGAATATCTGCAGGATTCTGGCTAGTGTGTATCTTTTCCAGCTTCAACTGTCCATCTTCCAATGTTAACCGTATGAAATGGTACTTGAGTTGTATATGTTTAGTCTTTGAATGAAATCTAGAGTTCATTGCAAGATGTATGGCACTCTGGCTGTCACTGTACAACTTGCCCAATTCTTGCTTCTTACCCAATTCATCCAAAAACCTTTGTAACCAAATCATTTCTTTACTAGCCTCTGTAGTAGCAACATACTTTGCTTCTGTTGTTAAGAGTGCAACAAAACTTTTGTAGTTTTGAGACCCAACTGACCGTTGTTCCACCCACATTAAACACATACCATGTTGTCCCTATTGTTATTTCTATTACCTGCCATACCTTCATCAACATATCCCTGTAGAGCAATGTTTGAACCACCAAAGCATAATGCTTGATTTGTGTTACCTCTCAAATACCTAAGAATCCACTTCACTAACATCCAATTTTCTTTTCCTGGATTGTTCATGTACCTACTTACAACTCCCACTGCATGTGCAATATCAGGCCTTGTGCAGACCATTGCATACATTAAGCTTCCAACTGCTGATGCATATGGAGCTTTAGAAATATGAGCCATTCCTTCCTGAGTCTTGGGACATGCCTCCTTACTTAATTTGAAATGGCTAGCCAAAGGTATACCAATTGGTTCTTCATTCTACATATTAAACCTTTTCAACACCTTTTATATGTACTCACTTTGAGACAATGTTAATTTGCGATTCTTCCTGTCTCTAGTTATTCTCATACCAAGGATTTGTTTTGCAGCACCCAAATCCTTCATTGCAAATGAGTTTGCTTATTTCCTTTTGAGCACATTTATTTCCTACATGTTATAACCTGAAACAAGCATGTCCTCAACATACAATAAGAATATAATATAGCTGCCATCCTTTTGCTTTTTGAGATAAACACAATGATCAAAGTGGCAACTAGTATAACTTGTTCAGACATGAACTTGTCAAATTTTAGATACCACTACCTTGGAGCCTGTTTTAAGCCATACAAACTCATCTTCAACTTGCACACTATTTTCTCCTTCCCTTTTACCTCATATCCTCGTGACTGTTGCATATATATCTCTTCCTCCAAATCCCCATGGAGAAAGGTTGTCTTTACATCTAACTGCTCAAGATGCAAATCTTCAGCTGCTACTAGACTTAGAATAGTTCTTATTGAAGTCATTTTCACAACAGGAGAAAATATCTCATGAAAGTCTATACCCTTTTTTTGTGCAAACCCCTTCACAACAAGTCTAGCTTTATACCTTTTCTACATCCATCTTCTTCCGTCAACTTGTAAACCCATTTATTATGCAATGTTGTTTTACCTGCAGGCAACCTGACTAAGTCCCAATTCTGATTATGTGCTAAGGAGTCCACCTCTTCTTCCATGGCTTGCCCCCACTTCTTCCTTGTTTCTACCCGCACTACTTCTTCATAACATTTTGGTTCACCAGAATCAGTCAACAATACATAATATAATGAAGGAGAGTATCATTGAGGGGGTCTACTTATCCTGGTAGATCTTCTGACACCACTTTCAGGTGTTTTAAGTGTTTGTTGCTATTGTGGTTGTTGTTCTAGCTGTTGATCATTATGATTTTCGGTCACCATCACTTTTCCTATGATATCGTCAAGTACTTTGTATTCTCTATTTTCTTTTTCTTGTTTCTTTTCCTACAATTGATCCTTATACAAGACCTTTTCATTGAATATTACATCTCTTCTCCTAATGATCTTGTGATTTTCATAATCATATAAGCGATAACCAAAATCATTAACACCATATCCAATAAAGGTACATTTCTTTGATTTTGCCTCAAGCTTTGTTCTATTTTCCTTGTTAATGTGGACAAAGGCTTCACAACCAAAAGTCGTTAAAAATGATTAGTTTACCTTTCCACCTATCCATGCCTCCTCTCGAATACAACCATCCAAGGAACTTGAAGGCCCTCTATTTATTAGATAAACAACAATATCTACAACATTTGCCCAAAATTTTAAAGGCACTCCCACATGAAATCTCGTGCACCTTGCACACTCCATGATTGTCCTATTCATCATTTCTGACACACCATTTTCCTGTGGTGTTCCTGGACCTATCTTCTCTCTGCAAATTCCATTCTCTGAATAATATCTATCAAATCCTTTGCTGCAATATTCACCTCCATTGTCTGATCTAAGACACTTCAACCTTTTTCTTGTCTCACTTTCAACAAAATCTCTGCATTTCTTCAAAGTATCAAATACGTCAGATTTATTTCAAATACAATAAATCCAGGTTTTTCTCGTTGCATCATCAATGAGAGTAACATAATAATGAGAGCCACTGAGAGATGATACATGAGAAAGTACCCATACATCTGTATGCACAAGGTCTAATTTTTCGCTCTTCTTTTTTTTCCCAACTCTGAGGAATCTGACTCTCTTTTATTTTCCATAAACAGAATTCTCAAAGAACTTTAAATCAACATGCTTCAAACCTGGCAACAAATTTCTTGAGTGAATAATCTGCATCCCCTTTTCACTCATGTGCCTGAGCCTATGATTCCACAATGTTGTATCTTCTCCTGTAGAGGTTAAAACATTAACAGAATTAGAAGTACCATTGCATAAATACAACGTACCAACCTTTTCTCCTTTTGCTATTACGAGGGCTCCTTTAGTGACCTTCCAGGTTTTATCCGTAAAAGTTGTAACACAGCCTTCACCTCCCAACTTCCCTGTTGAAATCAGATTTTTCTTTAGATCTGGAACATGCCTTACCTCTTTCAATAACCATTGATTTCCATTCTATTGTTTTATGAAAACTATACCCATTCCAATGATTTTATAGGGTTTATCATCACCTAATCAAACTTGTCCAAAATCTCCTTAAACGTAATCATGAAAATGTTTCCTATCAAGTGTAGCATGGAATGAGGCCCGTGAATCTACCACTGAGGCATCAATAATATTTTCTAATGAAAGAATCAAAGCATCTTGCAACACATCACCTGTCACATTCGCTTCATGATTTTTTTCTTGTTGTGTGCCTCCTTCTTTTCCCTTCCGAGACTTGTAATCTTTCTTTAGGTTAAACTTTCTTCCGACATTTCCAGCACACTATCCCTGATTTGGACTTGGATCTGCCTTTCCTTGAATTACTGTGATATCCTGGGCTCTTTACTCTTTCCATTTTTCTTCCTCTTGTCTCTGCAATCAAGCAACTACTTGATGTCTCACCGGAGAATTTCCTCGCTAAGGATTGCACGAACAACATCATCAAACTTTAAAGTAATAGATCCAGAGACAAAGTTACTAATGGCCATAACTAAACCATTCCAACTTTCTGGCAATGAGCATAGAAATAATAGAGCCCTAACTTGATCATCAAAAGTAACCCGTACAGAGCTTAACTGACTGGTAACTGTATTAAATTCATTTAAATGATTAGCAACAAATCCACCTTCTAACATGTTCATATTAAATAAACACTTCATAATAAATACCTTATTTGAGGCCGAGGATTTTTCATATAATTTGGTCAATGCCGACATTAAACCCCATGTTTTCATTTCCTTTGAAATATTAATGTCTACTGACACCACTAGGCATAGCCGTATTGTTCCAAGTGACTTTCTGTCAAGAATATCCCATTCTATGTCTATTCATCAGCTTCTTTGTATTTCTCCTTAATGGTAGGTACAGATCTCTCTGATACAGATAATCTTCCATCTACCTCTTCCATATTTGGTAGTTTTGGCTGTTAAATTTTTCAACCCTAAACCTACCATCTTTCACCATTGATCCCACTTGAACCAGGAAACCTTCTCTCCTACGAGTTTATCAGCCAAATAGACCTTCAACTCTACTACTGATTGTTAGAAAATTATATATTATAGAGAAATGGAACACATAAAATATATTGCAGAAATATAAACACATAAAACAAGAGAGACACAAATATACGTGGTTCACCCAATCTGGGCTACATCCACAGAGAAACAACCAATCCATCCTTTTATATTATACAACAAACTAAAGAGATACAACCTACAACAGGTCCTCTATAATTCCCTCTTCTCTCTCATTCAATATCCTCTCTTTTTCTCACTCAGAATACAGATCTACATAGACGCAATACAATTCCCTCATATATAGCGAGGGGTTTCCTTCTTGGGGAAAAAAACCTAAATTAAACATAACTTCTACCATTAGATCTTCGCCTAATGAATGGCCTAGATTGACTACGAAATTACAACATCTTACAAGGCAATTTTACATATATTTTTAGCTTCAGGGGCACTGCCCCCTATCCCTTGCTAGTGGGGTGCTCCAAAAGATCGCAATCAACCCCTGCCTGGACCCCCCTTGCAGCGCAAATATTACGGGCGGCATTGCCACCACATTACGAACTGGGGTCCAATGCAGTGATACCTTTGAATAAAGTAGATAATCAAGATCCACACCCAACAAGTGAATCACATGATCAACATCTTTAACATACTTCTTAAGCAATGATACATGGAATACATCATATACTTTCACTCTAGTAGGCAGTGCAAGTCGATAAACTACTTATACAATCCTCTCAAGCATCTTGAAACGTGAACACACTCAATATGTCGGCTTGGCACATGATCCAATCCTCAAGGATCTCTTCTTTGGATTAATGCAAAAGTACACATGTTCCCTAACCTGAAACTCCTTAAACATCTTGTTCTTATCTACACAACTTTTCTATATGTCATGTGTTTCCTTTAAATTCTACTTGATAACCTGAATTTCCTGTTCCATTTATTCCAACATATCCAGTCCTATCAATACCATGTTCCCTAAATCACTCCAACTGATGGGAGTATTAGAACTTTGCCCATAGAGTACCTCAGACTGAATCATCCTCAAATATTCATGATACCCATTGTTGTAAGTGAACTCAACTAGTGGAAGGTACTCTTTCCACTTTTGTTGTTGATGCATGGCATACATTCTCAACATTTTCTCCAAAATCTTGTTGACCCTCTTTGTCTATCCATCTGTCTGTAGATGATAAGTTGTGATGAAGGCCAACTCTATACGCAAACCTAGAAATATGTCTTTCCAGAACCTATAAGTGAACTTAACATCCCTCTCTAACACAATATTCTTCAGAACACCTTGCAACCTCAGTACATCTCTAATGATGACATGTGCTACATTACTAGCTAAGTAAGTAGACTTCATTGAAATGAAGTGAGCTACCTTTGTCAACTCTTCAACCATAACCATGATGGAATCATGTTATCTAGATGTCATCAACAAACCTGTGATGAAATCCATGGAAATGAACTCCCATTTCCACTCTAGAATCGGAATCGATTATAGTAATCCTTACACTACTATTTTATCTGTTGACAACCTAAGAATATAGCCACAAAATCCACCACTTCCTTCCACAAGTTTAGCCAATAATAGAACTTCTTCACTACTATCAATGTCTTCTAATACCCTGGGTGGCGTGATATGGCTTAGTATGAAATTCCCTCAAGATAAGCTTCTTGAGCTCACTATTGTTTGACACATATATCATATCCCTAAATCTACCCAAACCCTTTGTTATGAGATGATAGTCTACATCTTGATTACCTGTACCCTGTTATAGCTTGTGCATAAGCTCCCTATACATGTCATCCTATCGTCCTACTTGCAAGATCTGATCCTGTAAATTTTTCTTATAGGAGCTCGTAGTTGTTATGTGATTTACTTGTACTCTCTTTCTAAGATCATATGCAACCTTGTTCTCTTTACCTTTCATGTACTTGATCTCCAAATCTAACACATTGATCATGGCCAACCATCTATCTTTTCTGGCATTCAGGTTCGGTTCATCAAATAGGTATCTCAATCCACTACGATTTCTCATCAATATGAACCTCCTTCCAAGAATAAAGTGTCTCCACATCTTCAAAGCATGGATGATTGTTGCCAACTTATTATCATGTGTCAAATAATTCTTCTCATGCTCATTCATTTTCCTTGATTCATAGCATACTACCTATCCTTTTTGCATAAGGTATCCACCAAGTCTTCTCTTGCAAGTACCTATACATACCACAAACTCTTTCTTCGAATCTACAATCTTTAGAACTGAAGCATTTTTCAACAACTACTTCAACTTGTCAAAAATCATTGCACATTCCTCTGACAATTCAAATTTCTTACCTTTTCTTTGCAATGATGTAATAGGATAATAAATTTCTAAGAATTTCCAATTGAAATTACTAAAATGACCTACTAATCCCATGAGTGATCTTACCTCATACAAATTCCTAGGATATTTCCACTCCATCATAACCCTTATCTTTTATAGATCCACTACTATATCTTCCTTAGAAAACACATGTCCCATGTATTGTACCTCTATCTGAAGGAAATTGCATTTATTGAGCTTAGCATACAACTGATGGTCTCTTAACAATATCAATACTACTTTTAAATGTTCCGCATGTTCTTCCTCATTATTAGAATATAACAATATATTATCATTAAATACAATAACAAACTTGTCTAGATAAGGACACAATACACTATTCATTAAGCACACAAAAGTATTTTGATC